>JASDQU010394955.1:432-10859 GCA_032191745.1 Picea mariana | reverse complement strand
ATTTGCTAGATAATAATAAAGGAAGGACCTGACAATTTCTTTGGTGGACGTAGCCCACATTGGGTGAGCCACGTAAACCTGTGTCTCTCTTGTATTGTGTATCTTCTATGTTTTGTTTCCACATTTGTTTTATTTTATTTCTCTGCGGTCCTGTTTTTCTAACATTCTACTATTCCGACAAGGTTCAAGTTCTGTAAGCCTGCCTTTTGCGAATTCGTCCCTGGAACTTCCTGTAGTTTTTCTAACTTTGCTTTCTTCTTACTGAGGTTTCTTGCCTTCTTTCCTGTGATCTGAGTCTCTGGATTCATCTTTACATTCTTATTCTTATTTTCTCTTAGTGTAGTAACTTTTCACTGCTGAGGTTCTTTCAAAGGGTTCGAATGTATGACCTCTTCGCTTGCTACTTCTGGGTAGGTGCTCTTCTCTCCTGCATGGATAGGGTTTTCAAGCCTTCCTATGTTCTTGCAACTTCGACAGCTAAGTATCTATCCCTCAGTGGCTTCGAATTGTCCTTTTGTTCTTCTATTAAGCACTTTATTCTCCTAGCCACAAAGTCACTTAATTATTTCTTTTTCTGTTTTGTGGTTGCCTCCTCTTCTTTTCTTTGGATCTGATCTTTCTCAATAGAGGTCTTTCCTAACAATAGTGCAAAAGGGGCATTGTTGTCAATAAACTTAGTGAATTCAAATTCTTCTTTGGTCGATGTTCCATGAGCAATCATAAGTACATTAGTAAATCTTACACAGAGGGTTATCATCTTTCCTTTGAACAATCCTATCCTTTTCAATGAAGGAATCATAGCTGGCTTTCCCAAAATTTTCCAAGTATTTTCTGGTATAAGATTCACCTGTGTTTCCTCATCTAATACAAAGTCTGTGTCGAAGTCTCCTATTCTTGTTTCTATGGACTGCTTCTCTTTTAAGATCTCTGGTAGACTGATGTCTCTGTGATCATTCAGTGTTTGTCTCAATCGTAATAACACATATTCTGATTTTCTTTGGTTTTCTATCATATCCTTAGTTTCTTGACCTTCTTCATGGTTTTATTGTCTCATGTTCATCTTTTCAACTTTAGAAATCATTCTAGGGCAATCCAAAACCTCATGATCAACGAATTTACAACAAAGACAAGTAGGACCTACACCAGGGAATCCCTTAGAAAGATGTCCTGGTCTTCTGCAACTATAACATAGTGTCAATCCTCTCTTTATTTTAAATGATCCCCAACCTTTCCTGTACTGCGCACTAGGATCACAGTGATGGACCTGCAGAAAATTCTTTCTAGGGTCCTGCATCCACTTGTTAGTCCAACAATTCTTTCTATGCATAGGAATAACATATCTTTCACTATCTCTATCAAATTTATTCAGATCAAATATTCTTTCTTCTGGTTGTGCTCTAGTTTTCAGACTAGGACAAAATCTATCAAACATACCTAGATCCATACTTTCGAAGAAAAAATTTCCACTTATATTACCTTTACCAGATAAAAAAGTTTTAAGATATTACCTCTTTTTTTTCAGATCGAGCTTCTCTTTTAGCACAAAGCTTCACAAGTCAGATAGAATATTGTGCACTACAACACCAGATCTATGCACAAAGATTTTTCTTTTCTTTAGTTCCCAACAATCACAATTTTAGGTCCCAGCAACGAAAGCATTTGTTGGCACAGGGGCAGACCCAAGGTTCAATGCTTCAAGAACACACCAACAAAACCCTAACTACCGACGCTTTCGGCAACACCTGCGAAGCAGATGAATTTTCACCTGAGGTAGAGGCAGGGGGGGTTGCAGGACTTAAGTATCTACAACCTAGCTGGGACACATATTTGTGATTACACAGTTCAACAAAGCACTTAGCCAATACTATGCATTAAGCTATGATTCTTATTCAGATCGAAGATTAACCCTAATTTTAGATCAACATAGTAGTAATCAATATTAAACACATCTAATAATTCAACACATAGCTTCAGAACAAATCTAACATTTATTCATATACCAAACACTAAGCATCAATGGATCTATCTATCACACATTAAGACTAGTGCACTAATCAACTAAATACATAAACATCATGAAAAACATTGTACAAGCACATCAACACATGATATACGTGGTTCACCCTAGTGTGGGGCTATGTCCACCAACTCTTATTCTTCTTTATTAGCTTCTTCCAATCTTCTTACATGCACCATGCCATAGATCCAACTCCACAAAGGACATGAAATCTATGCACACCTTGCTAGATCCTCCTTCCCCAAATTAGATCAAGGCACCAAGCCTTACACAAACTACACACAAAGCCCTTACAAAACACTTGAACTTAGCTCTGAAAGTATTAACTCATTCGTTCAAAACGCCAACTAGCCAAGCACTAAGCCGATCAATGACTAGTAACCAACTAACACTTGCACTAAGCTGATTCTAGTAGTTCTTACATCGCTTAGTTGTCTTTTTATACATTACAAAAAGGGGACTAAGCATGGGTAAACCCATGGGTCGACATCTCATACCCTACATAAACCCTAAAAACCCAAAAATCCTGCAAAATGGGTGAGATCCCGCGATCTTCACTTCGCCTGGGAGCTCCGTCTTCGACCAGCTTGTCGAAGTCCCAAAAATGGTCAAACATGACCAGTGTTTCCTCAAAAAGTGGTCAAGGGCCAACGAAACCTTAGATACTATGCTTATCAATTGGTATATTCAAGTAGAACTGTGCTTAGTCACTACAGATTGGTATGGTATGACCCAAAAATTTATATATAGGTTCCTATTTGAAAGTTAGTACCCCACAATTGATCATGATTTACAAATTTTCAGACATAAGGTCTTTAAGGAGGCACCTAACCCCCCTCTTGAACAAGTATAAGATGAAGGGACTATGCCTCTTCAGTGGTTACAGGGTTGTTATAATATTAATGTTGATGAGGATGATGACCCTATGAATGTGAACATTTCAGAAAATAAAGGACAAAGAGATATAGAAGGGCCAAGGATTACACTACATTTTGTTCAGCAGTCTATTAAAATTTATAAAGTTAATATTGGAACAGAGCAAACACCTAAGTTGGCAAATGTTGGAGACTATTGGGATGATGCTATTATTGGTAAGATTACAAAACTATTGCATGAGTATCAAGAATTGTTTCCAACCAAGTTCACAGACATGAAGGGAATTAAAGGGCCCATGGGAGAAATAAAGATTCCTTTGAAAGAAGATGCAAGACCTATCAAGCAAACTCCTTAGAGACTGAACCCCAAGTACAAGAAAAAAGTTAAGATTGAATTAGATAGAATGTTGGAAGAAGGAATCATAGAACCAATTGAAGAATTTGAATGGATTAGCATTATGGTGGTCTAAGATAAGAAGTCAGGGGAAATCAGAATCTGTGTAGATCTAAGGAAACTAAATGATGCATGTTTACATGATTCATTTCCTACACCTTTTACTGATGAAGTCCTAGATAATGTAGGAAGACATGAATTTTATTCATTCATAGATGGATTTTCAGGTTACCACCAGATCAAAATTACTAAGGAGGACAGACATAAGACTACATTTGCAACATAATAGGGTTCCTTTCAGTACATTGTGATGCCTTTTGGTTTGAATAATGCACCAACCATCTTTTCCAGGGTGGTGGTCAAAGAATTTAAGGAATTTTTACATAATTTTTTGGTGGCATACTTTGATTACTGGACCATTTTTAGTCTACTGAAAGATCATATTGAATGTTTGAGATTAATGTTAGATAAGTGCATGCAATGTCAGATTTCATTGAACTTGAATAAGTGTATTTTATTTTCACCTTTTGGAGTGTTGTTAGGACAGATTGTGTGTAAGCAGGGGTTGTTGGTATATCCTTCCAAGATTTCTATAATTTTTTATCTACCGCCCCCCTACTTCGGTTAGATAGTTGCACACTGCATTGGGATACACTGGATATTATAGACAATTTATTAAGGGTTACGCACATATAACAACACCTATGGAAAATATATTAAATAAGGATAGTAAGTTTCAATGGATAGAGGAATGCCAACAGATCTTTGACACATTAAAGCAAAAAATGGTCACTACGCCTATTTGTTTTTTCCATGTTGGAGTAAGGAATTCCACGTTCATGTTGATGCTTCATGCATTGCATTAGGAGCATTTTTAGCACATCTAGGTGCATGATATATTTACCACCCTATAGCCTTTGCTAGTAGGAATCTTTCTACATCTAAAATGAATTATACTAGCACTAAAAGAGAAGGATTAGATATGGTATATGCATTGCAAAATTTTAGACACTGCTTGTTGGGTAGACATTTTAAGATGTTCACTGATCATTCTGCATTGAAGTACTTAGTCAAAAATCTAGTGTTGGGGGGAAGAATATGCATATGGTTATTATTATTCCAGGAGTATGACTTTGAGATTGTGGTCAATCCAGGAAGAATGAATAAGGGACCCAACCACTTATCCAGGTTAGACATGGAGAGCAACCTACCAGTTTGGATGAAACACTACCATATGCACAGTTTTTGGCCATCAGGAAAGTTGATGATAACTTTATTGAGATAGTCCAGTTCATGTCCATAGGAATGGAACCTCATGAGTATATAGTTATTCATAAGAAACAGTTGGTAGTTTGCGATGCAGACTTTCAACTTATAGCTGGACAATTATATAAGATTGGACCAGATGAAATCTTAAGAAGATGTGTTATGGAGTCAAAAAGACCATTGATCCTTGCAGAAGAACATGAAGGCATCACAAGAGGAAATTATGCAAGGAAAGAAACAACGCAGAAGGTTCTCAGAGCTGGCCTCTAGTGGCCCACTTTACATAAGGATGCTAAGGAATACTACAAAGCCTATGATGTATGCCAAAGAGTAGGGAAGCCTTCTAGAAGGAATGAGATCCCTTTAGCACCGCAATTAATTGTATAGACATTTGAGAAATGGGATATTGATTTTGTGGGACCTATCAACCCACCAAGAAAGTGCACAAGAGCTCGATATATCATCACTTCTACAGAGTATTTGACTAGATGGGAAGAAGAAAGAGTAGTTAAATACTGTAGTGCAGCCACAACTGCACAGTTCGTCTTTGAGGATATCATACACAGATTTAGATTCCCAAAGATCCTTATGAGTGATCGACGCACACACTTCATTAAAAAAACTATTGAATCCTTGACTCAGGAGTTTGAAGTTCACCATCAGAAGATCACACTATATCACCCACATGAAAATGGTACAATCAAAACTTTCAATAAGATTTTGGAGACAACATTAACTAAGATTTGTAGTATTAAAAGAGATGATTGGGATTTGATAATTCCAATAGTATTATGGGCTTATCGAACCACTTGCAAAAAGATAACAACATATACTCCATTTAAGTTAGTTTATGGCATGGAAGAAGTGGTACCTATGGAATATTTGGTTCCTACTTTAAGAATTGCATCATTTACATGTATGGATGACGTCGACGTTGTTCAACACAGGCTCGTGCAGTTGATATAACTAGAGGAAGAGAGGTTCACTGTAGGATTTCATCATCATGTACAAAAAGAATGAGAAAAGTCTTACCATGACAGACATATCAAGAAGAAATCATTTAAACAATAAGATTTGGTACTTTTATATGACAACAAATTCATGAAGCATCCAGGAAAGTTTAGGACACATTAGCTTGGGCCATTTGAGGTTGTGTATGTTAAAGAAGGTGGAGCTACGTGGTTGAATACTATTAATGGATAATGGAATTATTGTTTAGTAAATGGGAGTCGGTTAATGAAGTTGTATTACGACAACCAACTGCCTCACAACTCTCAGTAAAAGAAAAAGAAGAAGGTTCTAGGTACCATGTGTAGTTGAAATTGGGTACCAGACACAGAAAAGACAGTCTACACATGATAGGGAGGGACAGATCATAAATCACAAGCTACTCCGCAGAGTATGCAGTTAAAGTAATACAGAGGGCTCAACCCTACAGTGACTCGGGATGAGTCACGTGTAAGAGTTGGGGGCATGTTGGACCTTGGCGATGTATTAAGGAAGAAAGAGAATATTAAGGAAGAATAAAGACAAAGTATGAAGTGCGCGGAAGGAACACAAACTGAGGAAGGGTCAAAATGGCTAAAGAATCATAAAGGAAGGAACGAGGTGAAGGAAAGCAATCCATTGAAAGAAAAGACCAGGGAAGAAAAAGTAGCAAAGAAGATAGACCATGGACAAGTCAACAAGCAGAAGAAGACATTTGTTGTTCCTGAGTTTATACTTAAGGCTCAAAGCATAATGTCAGGCATCAAGAAATAAGGAAAGTTTTAATATTTGATTTTTCTACAACAGTTTTGTGAGAAAAAATCCTTAAATTTAATTAACAATATAACAACTCAGAGGTCATCTTTCGTGTCTGAGTTAAACTTAAAAGTACTGAATGTAATGAGAGAAAAACATAAATTTGTTAGACAAAGCAAAGCATCAGTTACAAAAGAATCTTAATTTGTTACAAAAGAAGAAAATAGATCATATAACCTTAATTGAAGCATAAAATGTAGCAATCCAATTAACTCACGGGTCTTGTATTTACTAACAGAAAATATAGAGGAAAAATTGTTCGCTATCAGATAACTAAATGAAATGTAATCACAGTAGATGTTGTACTAAATTGTGATCATGCATTCATCAAGGAAATATATAAAAATATGCTGATATGTGGAAATATAGAAGAACATATAACTCAAACTGGACAAAATGTGGAATCTCTGGTCTGCACTTGTATTAATCCTCAATAAGGAGAGTTTTCTCAATTACATATGGAAAAAATATGCCCTTTTTCACTCTTTTGAGTATGCATTTATACAAAATATTCTCAACCCTAGGCGGTTGGAATTCTCGTTATTTCTAAAAAGAAACGGTTACAAAATGAAAAACTTGGAACGCTTCACTTGGTTCTCTTCTGTCTCTTTCTCATGCCATAAACGACATTTTACTTTATTATTTTCTAGCTTGGACACAGATAATCTCTAATAACGAGTTGTATACATATTACCTCATTGATCCTTCGAGGTACTCCCTTTTCCTCACTCAATACATTCGACACACCTACCTACAAATTGTGCTACTAGTCTGGAAGGTTCTGTCATGTCTTTTTCCTAAAAAATATACAACTTCTTTTCTAATTGTGGTAGTCTATCTTCCATCCTTTTTTCTTCTAAAGTCATTGACTCTAACTGCAGATTAGGATTTACCAACCATCTATCTATCTGAGTGATGTCGACTTGTTTTAGCTGTGAAATTTCAACCTGAGATTCTTCTAAGCTTGCTTTGATATCAAGTTGATGTTTTACTATGTCAATTTGTCCCAGTAATTCAGAATTATCCTTCTTTCCAAGGCCTAATGACTCTTTATTAAGCGAGTGAAAAACTTATTCATAAGCGTCTTTGATTTCTTTAGCTATTTTTTTACTTTTGGCTATGTTGGCTTCCCAGGTCTTCAATATTATATCACCTCTAATCTGCTCTGAAATAGACAACCTAGGAACTGTAGACATTCCTTCTTTGGTTGATGATACAACCGCTTCTTGAAAAGTGGTTCTAGCTACAGTGGCCTCTTTCTCTCTGAAAAAAATATTATCCAATGATTGGTTCGCCATCCGAAAATGATTCTAAATAATTTCTACCTTATTTAAAAGACTTTATTGTGTTATTTCCAATTTCTTTCGCACTTCCAATTCATGAGCTCGAAACACTGCTAAATCCACAACCATGTTCTTAGTGGAACTGAGTTTGTCCTGTAATTGTTTTACCAAATCATCCTATTGGATGGCCCGTCCTTCTCTCACTTACACATTCTTATGCATATCCTCCAGGTTGGATTTAAGCTGCTAAGTTTCTTGTCTGTTTCTAGCTCTCATCTTCTCAAAGCCCTTGTTGACCTCACTTCTGATGTCTTCTTATACAGTATTTATTTGGTTTTGTAATCGGTTTATTAGCAGGTCTTTTTGCTTCAGTCGTTATTTTAAAGTTCCAACTGAAAACTGGTTGGTTGTTGCATAAGCCTCCAATGAACCTGCTACTTCTTCAATGAACTCTATTTCTTCTAAGGCTTCTCCATCAACTAGTACTCCGTGTCTTTTGACCACTGTACCTGCCCTTTGGTGCGTTTCTCTCTTCACCACAACTTTCCTTTTCTTGCTTAAAAAGAAATCAGAAGGAAGTATCTCTTCGATAGGAATAGGCATGAGATAATCTATGAATATTACCTCTACATCGGGGTTCCCTTTGGTGAACTGTAAAGGTGTGATAAACTGAATGGGGTTGCCAATTTCTATGGATGGTTGTTTTCCAATCATGTCTCTAGTTGATTTATCTAGTGTAGACAATGGTCTATCTTCTCCTTTCTTTTTTAGTATCTCTACTTGATCTTTAGCCCGATTACCTAATACATCTGTCACTGGGGTATCTTTTTTCTGAGTTGAGACCTCAATTTTGTCTAGGTTTTCCTGGGTTTCTTGTTTTCTAGAGCTTATGGCTTATGGACCTCGGGTCTTCGTCTGTTGTGTAGTTGGAGACGTCAGGGCTCCTACTTGTAACACTTTAGGGAGGCTACTTCTTCGGTGCCTCTGGAAGTCGTAGAATTCAATCATTTTATCGGGTGACAGAGTTCGAATGTTAAGCCCTAATATTGGATCATTACCCCTTAATTGGGGCATATTATATTAGTACTGTTATTTTATTTATCTCGGCTTTAGGCCATTAGTTGTAATTGTACCTCCTAGTCTCATATATATACCAAGGAGACATTTTCATTTTGAATCATCTTGTACTTGAACATTTAAGTGGGGTAAAAGGAGGTTTCCCCATCGAAGAGGCTTATTATATGAAATTATCTCTTTTTCAAGGTGTTAAGTACTTTTTCTGAGGTTTTTCTATGCTATATTAATATTTGGTTCTTAACATCTGGTATCAAAGCTCAAGGTCTTGGGGTTTTGCTGCTACATCTGAGATACCTTGGAATTTTCGCTATAATTTTTTTTCTACAATGTTTCAAAAGGTAGGGCTTGGAGGATATTTAGTATATGGATCAAGGTACATTGGGTTCAAAATTCAGTTCCTGAGGCCTTATACTTTTGGATATATAGCATGTACAAGATAGTTTTTTGGAATCATCCTGAACTGAGTCATTGCGGAATTTTCTCTATAAAAACTTTTCTGTAACATTTCAGACCCTAAAATCTAGAGAATATTTATAGAAATTAGTAAGGTATCTGTGGTAAGAAGTTCAGCTTCTGGGTCATCTTAAATTTTTAGATACACCATGTGTAAGATATGGTATCTGACTATTCCTATTGACTAGTCTCAAGAAGGTGTTCCAGGTAAAACAGTCGTAACTTCTTCCTAGGGTATCAAAATTGAGTGGGAATGGTTTCATTGGATCATGGATAGTTTGTAGTACTTCTGGTTCAAGTTTCAAAATTTGATCAATTATTTTGTGCGGGGCACACTATACAAGTGAGATCTCCTATAAAGGCCAAAAATCGACAAGTTGTGGGGAAGTTACCATAAATTCCACTTGGCACATCCAATTTTGATCAGACCTGTGGCATTGCAAAGAAGAAATATTAGAGAACTACATAAAATAAAGTGTCATACCCAGAAGGGCTGAAAGTTGGGAGATACAATAGAAGAAATATTGTCTAGCAGAACCACCTCAAAATCAAGGTTCAAAAGTGATACTTGGCCAACATGCCACCAAAAAAGGGAACTTCTACACCAAATAAGCCTCCAGAAAATCCTACCTGGACTCTTGATGAAGGTGAAGAAATGCGTAGGGACATAAATGAACTACAAAAGATGGATTCAATGGAAGCTATGTTGGATACTAAGATGAATGGTTTAAAAGGGGAGATCATGGAAGTATTGAAAAAATTTGTAACAGAGAAGACACCTAAAAGTGAAAATGCATCCCATGAAATTCATGATGAGGACACAAGGAAGGTGAATCAATAATGGAGAAACTCCAACTTTGGTTTGAAGACCAGCCACGTTCCTAAGATTGATATGAGGAAGTTTGATGGCAAGGACCCAATCACATGGATACTTGAGACGGATCAATTCTTTGATCTCCATAATGTGCCACATACACAAAAGGTACGAATTGCTTCTTTATATTTAGAACCTAATCAATTTGTATGGTATCGAAGGCTTTATTCTCGCAAATCACTCGTTACTTGGACAATTTTCACGGAAGAAATAATAGCACACTATGAGGATACAAGGAGCAATACCTTCTTTAGCCAATTGATAAATCTCAAGCAAAAGGGTTTAGTTACCGAGCACATTGAGAACTTCCAAAGATTGAATATAAAGGTAACCGATATTCTAGATGAGCACTTGATTGATGTATTCATAGGAACTTTAAAGGATC
>JASDQU010394954.1:0-10858 GCA_032191745.1 Picea mariana | reverse complement strand
CTCAGTTAGGCTATCCTGTATAACAATTTAATCAATGAGTTTATAAAACTTGAAGCTTAGCAACACATGGGTACCTTGAAAGTAACTACAAAATCATTACACAAACGAAGTTTTTATTTAAATTCATGCTTACAATCATGAATTTAAAAACAAAACAAGTGGAAATTTCAATGAAAAACTCATAAGATAAGTTTAGCCCAATTATCGCCTCAAAGCATAAAAAACATAAGCATTTATAAATGTAAGGGGGGTGGAAGCTACAGAAAGATATAATCTCTTAGTGATGATTTTAATCTTGATAAAAATTGACAGAATTAGTGGCTACCAACAATGGCGTCACATTGGGCGAAGCAATTATCTCTGCATCACCAGAAAACTTATGTCAGGGTCTTAGATGAAATAATTTTTTTGAAACAATTAACAACAGATCAAGCATTCCAATCATAACTTAGAAAATAACGTAGTTTAGCATTGGATGTATTTCTGTTCAAAAAAATGTAATCTAGTATCTTATTTAGATTATAGGTGTAGTGGCGTTTATATAGATAACTTCGATATCGTTGACAGAGCCACTGCTGCCAGCAGGCGTCCATAGCCTCGACAGGGATTTCATTTAACCCACTCTAGTACCTCTATCCTGTCCAAGAGTCATCCATTCATGATGAAAACATCTTCATTCTTGATCATATCAAAAGACATACCTGAGAATCTTCTTAAACTCGACATTGCTTCGCTGCCAATGGGCATGTTCAGTACCCCGACGAAGTTGTCTTGGTATCATGAATGCATTTACCCGCTACCAGCAGACCTGTTCAGTGTCTTGGCGGGTTTGCAAACACTTCCCACACATTACAGTTCTTCCAACTCTCTAGAATGTTTTTATAAATTTGCAGAAACTTCATGATATTCAAGAGAGCAGGGTGATACTGAAAATCTCATAGTTTGGAATGAAAATTCTGATCATTTGCAAATTAATTTTCTGTTTTGATGACCTTCATCACGATTTGGACACTTATATCTCTGTTAAGAAACCATCTCAAGAATGGTAAGGTACAGTTGATTTGTTTTCCTTAAAACAGGGACAACGTTAGAAGTTTGTTAAGGATAATCGCATATTCCTGTGGTTTTAATGAGAAACCAAGAACACTGTTTGAAAATAAACTTCCCTCTGCTGATTTGAGTTTTAGCACTTGTCGCTCAGATGCTTGAAAATTTATCAATTGTTGCTACAGAACAAAATTTTTGATTCCCTTCAACAATTTAAATGGTGATTCATACATAATGATTCAGAAAACAATCAAAATCAAGCAAAATGAAAAGAACCAAAATCAAGAACAAAAAACAAAATAAAAAATATTTACAAGAGGGTGGATTAGAAATCATTAGGTGAAATACCTCTTGAGAGCCTAGCCATTCACTGGGAAAGTGTCTGGATGTCCCTCCAAATTATGCAGACGGAAAGAGCTAGGACCCAATTTTTCAGAAATTACAAATGGTCCCAGCCACAGGTTTTGGAACTTGGTATGTTCCCTTTTACCCTCTTGGAATTTTTCCCACTTGAGAACCAAATCCCTGACATCAAAATTCCTATCACAAGATGAATTTGAATCAAACCAACTTTTTACAATTTGTTGGTGCTGATCCAATTCCTGCTTCGCTTGTGTTTTCACCTCCTCTAGTTTTAAAAAAGCATTTATCCAATTTTCTAGAGGAGGGCACTCCTCTTCTTGAACTTTCTGCGATAGTTGAAGAGAAGGAAGTAAGACATGCGGAGGGAGAATGGATTCTCTTACGTAGATGAGAAAAAAAGGAGAATGACTAACAAAAGCTTTCAGAATTACCCTATCAACCCAAAGTGCACTGTACAATGCATTGTGCCAATTCGTGTGATTTTCTGAAACTGTCCTTTTAATAATCTTGATTAAATTCTTATCTGTCGATTTTTCCAGACCATTCCCTTGAGGATAGTAGCTGACATAATACTTCAGTTTGATCCCTTTTTATAGAGAGAAAAAATTCATATCAAGGGACGAAAAATAAGAGGCATTATAAAAAACTAGACATTCAGGAACGCTGAATCGGGTGATGATATGGGAGTTCAGAAAAGGCACTACCTGATTGGTGTTGACCACTTTTAAAGGTACAACTTTAGACCATCTTGTGAAATAGCCTGTTGTTGTTAGGATATACATGTGTTGTTGCGAAGAGGAGGGATTGATTGGTCCTTTGATGTCTAGGCCCCATTGCTAAAAAGGTGCGTCTACAGTAACAAGTTGCAAAGGGAAAATGACATTTTTCACCCGTCCTGCAGCCTTTTGGCAGATTACACATTTGCGAGACAGTGTATGGTCATCTTTAAACAAGGTAGGCCAATAGTATCCAGCCCTTAGCACTTTATGGATAGTAGTATCTCCACCGAAGTGACCACCGACTTCACTGGCATGAAGTTCATCCAACACTCTTTCAGACTCCTCCTTTTCTAAACAACGTAGAAAACGACAAACAAAGCTTTTTTGAAATAAAATATCATGGATTAATTGGAAAGGTGAAAATTTAAGCCTAAGTGCTCTTCTATTTTTGGGAGCAAGATTGCGGGGAGCAGATCTATGCGTTAGATAGAATCTAATGTTCTCATACCAAGAATTGGGAGTATCTTGTGCACAACTGATCTGTTCTTCATTATGTTGATTTACAATTGAGGTGTTTATTTGACTTTCCTGTTCTTCAACTAAATCAGCCACTATTTTTCATAGGCCTTCACCTCTAACAATTTGTTCAGGAGTTATTTCAAGGTCATATTCTTGTAGCAAAGTCATTTGATTTTCCCTTTTCTCACTCAACTCTTTTTGTACTAACAAGTTTCTCACAGCAGGGTAAGGAACAACAACTTTGGTTCTGGATTTCAACAGGTAAGACCGGAAGTGTTTCATTGCTTTGAAAACAGTATATGCCTGTTGATATATTGTTGGGTAATTAAGCTCTACTCCTTTAAAATATGAGCTCATGAAGGCAATGGATATCTCATTGATTTCAAATTTTTTCTAAGTACAACAACATAAGATCGGTCAGATGCAAAAGTGTAAAGAGTGAAATCCTGAGAAAAATCGGGACTCATCAAGGAAGGGGATTCTATTATTGCTTTTCTAATTGAATCAAAATCTTGACTTTCTTGTGGTCCCCAATCGTACAAAACATCATTTTTAATTAAATTTTGTAATGGTCTAACCATTTCTGAAAAACTCAGGACAAATCTTCTGACAAAATTAATCTTGCCCAAAAAGGATTGCATGGCCTTTTTGGAAGAAGGAGGGGGAAGTTTAGCAATAGCATGGGTTCTTTCGGGGTCAATAATCATTCCATCCTTAGAAAATATAAACCCAAGTAGTTTATCCCACTCTACTGCAAAGACCTATTTCTTAGGGTTGAGAGATATGTCGAACTTGTGGCATCCTTCCTAGACAACCCCAAGGTGAGACAAGTGATATTTCTTGTTTTTGTAAAAGATGGTGACATCATCAAGATGGACCACAACTAACTGGTTAATGAGGCCACGAAAAGAAATATCCATTGCTCTATGGAAAGTGGCACTGATGTTTATGAGTCCAAAAGGCATTTTGTTGTAGGCGTAAGTGCCCCATGGGGTACGCAAGGTGGTTTTAAGCTGGTTCGAAGGAGACATAAGAACCTGGTTGTATCCCGAAAATCCATCTAACAGAGATAGTCTTTCGGAACCAGACACCTGTTGTAGAATTTGTTCCATTGGAGGAACAAGGTAGTTGTCTTTATTAGATGCTCGGTTTAAGTTCTGACAATCGACACAGAGTCAAATTTCACCACTTTTCTTCCTTACAGGGACTAGATTAGGAACCCATTGAGTGTGCCTAACTGGGAAAATTATCTTTGCAGTTAGTAATTTGTTTAATTCGTTTTTAACAATAGGTTCCAATTTAGGATGCATCTTCCTCAAATTATGTTAAAAAGGTTGAGTCTGAGGTTTCAGAGGGATTACATGTTGTATGATGTTTGGATCGAAAGTTTTCAGGTCATCGTACATCCAAGCGAATACATCTTTAAATTCTTTAAATAATTTTATGAAGGTGGATCTTTCTTGCTCGAAACATCCCTTTCCCATATTTATATTTTGAGGATTATCTCTTGTTCCTAAATTAACAGTTTCATAGATCAAAGAGGGCCTGTTAGTTTTGCAATTGACTGCCCCTCTAAATTTTTCATGCAAGTCATAAAATCTCTCTAATCTCACAACAGATCTGGGGATAGAGTTTACCAGCTCGAATGTCGATTCAGGAGATTGAGGATCATATATTACCGTGAATTTTAAGAGATTCTCGTCATGAGTGCCTTCATCAATGACTGCATCTAGGAAGGTGTCTTCCATATGCAAAAAGTTGATGATTTGTTGGTCATCATCAAATACTCTCCAATTCGTGATGTTATCCGGAATAGTTAGTTTGAACAACAATTCGATCGAAAAAGCATTAGGGGAAAGACCTTCAACAGACAACAGTTTAGAAGCAACATTGGCTAGTAGATCAGCTTCCAAATTACTCATCCTAGGAATAGAATTTATATTAAATGCTGAAAATTTATACATTAAACTCCATACCTCGGTTTGGTAGCTTTTTAGATGCGGTGATAAACAATGTATGGCGTTTTTTACCTGCTTGACCATGATTTTTGAATCACCGAATACTATCGAATTTTACACATCCATATCCAATACTTTCCTAAGCCCTTGCATAAGCACGTCATACTTGGCCGTGTTGTTAGTACATTCAAACTCCAATCGACAAGAAATAAAAGTTTTATTACTTGTAGGATCAATGAGTACACAGCCATCACCTACTCCTTCTTTGGATTTGGATGCATCAAAATATAGGGACCATATTTGTGCATCATTAGCAGTACTTGGCGTATTCGTCAAAGCTGGTGTGTGGGTATAGGATGTAACTTCATATTGTTGTTCTGGATCAGTGATAGAAGAGATTTTGGTCATGAAATTACCAAAAAAGGTATTCATTCCCTGCATTTCAAATGAATTTGTGGATGTATGTATCATTCATATCTGTCACAGTATGCTTACGATAGCGTTCTCTGTTTATCCTGATTTTGTTGGGTTGTCCATTTTCAAGCAACCACAAGTGAGACCAGACTGTAGCAAAATAACCGTGCAGTTGTTCCGACCAATCTCTGCTTAAAAATAGACCATAAACTTCAGATCTCTGCTTAAAAACAGACCATAAACTTCAGGAATATCACCAACGATAATATCAATTATCTGATGAACTTTAGGATTGGATGATATTCTAATCAACACATTCTTAAGCTCGCCAATTACTTTAACGTTTGTTCGACCTAACTGAATAATTTTAAGATGAAAAGGTTTAACTTCTGCATTAATTTTATGGCATACAGACAGAGGCATCATGTTCGATGATGCACCAGAGTCAACCATACAATTATGTACATTCCTATTAAAAATATCAAAAGTCAATAAAAAAGGTGGGACATTTTTCCATGTGGAAACAACAAAATTCTGTTGATTTTTTAATGTTGTCCCTGAAACAATTTTATCTACATTTGCTATAGTTTTTTCTGCTAAGTCCCTTTTGTCTTGAGGTTCAGATGTCTTTTTAGTTGGGAAATTTTTAGCTGCGTTTGAATCGATTTTTGCTCGTTTTTTACTACTGAGATCATTCTTTTTACTGTTTTCAGCGATGCTTTGAAGCATTTTCTACAAAATAAGAGGAAATTTCAGCAGTTCAAAAACAAAAATATTAGCCCTCAATTTTTTCAGATCTTCAATTAAATCATACTCTAAAACTGGGGCTGCTAGGCTTTGTTTAATTTCAGTTTTCTTTGACTGTTTCAGAAACACATTTTTACTTACTTCGAGAGGGGGTTTGTTTTTTCGTTTTGCTTCTTGTGTTGTAGGGGTGGATAGTTTCGAAATTTCTTGGAAGATACTGTCCAACAAGTGACCGAAAAGAGGAGGAGATGAGTCCTCCTCTTCTGATACCTCTTCCTCAACTATATCATCATAATTTTCAGGAGGAACAAAAACATAATTATCATGTGCTTCTAAGATGGTTTTCAAAGCATAGTGTAAACTTTTGAAATTTAGACCTTCTGTGGTCGGGTTTGGTCAATTTGGAGGAAGAGGCTTTGTAAAAGGAGGTTTGAAACTTCCTTTTCTTATGGATGCCTCATCGGTTGATCTCTTCAAGTCAACGACCTAATTGGACAGTTTTTGGAAAGCTTTCTACAAGCTCTCTAAGTCTAAAGTTTCTTGTTGATTTTCAGGTTGGGGAGGTCTAGTGAGAATTTCTATTTTCTTCTTAGAAGACGAAGTTGTTTCAGCTTCACTATTAATATTATATTTTAAGCTCAATATATCTTTCTCAATTTGACTTGCCTCCTCAAAGGCCTCTAACAACGTGTCCTTTTTGGACCTTTTAACCCATATGGATATGTTATTGTCCAAGGCTTTAGCATAATATGCAACAATTAAACTTTCTGCGGGCATCGAATCTGCAAGGATTTTGTTTTTAAGGTAATAAATTGTTGGTTAAATTCTTTCACTTTTTATTTAAGGTTCATTTTTAAGTTGGAGAGTTCCAAAACCAAGACTTCCGAAGATTTATCATCTCCAAATTTTTACAGAAAACAAGTTTCAAACTTGTCCCAAGAGACGATGGTTTGGGGTTGTTGAGAAAAATACTAGGTTGAGGCATTTCCCTCAAAAGTATAAGGAAATAATCTTCATACTACATCCTCGTGTTCAACACTCTGGAGTCTAATGGCCAACATAAATTTCTTGATATGATCCTCAACTGATTGTTTCGAATCTGGATCAAATTTGGGCAGCTATTTCTCCAGATGCTTAGGTAATGGGTATTGGGGTCTGGGTAAGCCACGACATCTTGATCGAGCCAGGGTCTGGCATTATTATTTTGGTTTTCCATGGGAGTTAGTGGTGTCGAAGGATGAGATGGTTCTGATGAAAAAATACCTTCGTCTGAAGACTCTCCTCCTGAAGAGGATGGAGAGGACCTAGGTGGAGATGGTGGAATACCATATCTTCTGGCTCCAAGGATATGTGTTTTAGTAGGATTGGTAGTATTACCACATAAAGGGTTCTTGAATTTTTGTGAAGTCAAGGGGTTGATTGAGATGTCTATCAGATTGTCTTATACGAGATAAGGCACTATGGGTTCTTATGAGTGACTGGTGGACAATCTCTTGGATGTCGATCCCTTCAGGAAGTGGTGTCACTGGTTCGACATGAATATCAGGGTTATCACTTGAAGTAGTTGTTGTTTCAAGTGTAACGTTTGTGTCAAAGTGACTACAAGTTACAACAAGAGTGTGAATGTGTGGGGGAGTCTTAAGACCTCCACGTGCCATCAATTTATTTCAGGCCCTCCTTCTAGCACCATTTGTTGATGAGCGTATGTGACACACCGTCAAATGGAAGGTCAAATCTGGACTGGGGTTGTCTAAATAACACAAGCCGTTTGGAATGAAATGAACCGACGAGTTTAATGGCTCCGTTGGCCAACTAAAGTCCTAAAAATAATAAAAGAAAAGAAATTAATCTAAAAAGATACGATACTAAGAATATAAGTTAAATAATTACAAGCGTTCAAATGGAAACACGAATATGTACATATGGTTATGAACAATGTATATACAACTTGCAAGATTTACTAGATATCTTGCGAAATTTATGTTCTTGAAAGTGTTATAAAAGAGATAAAGAAAGCACATACATTTTTCTGTTTTCTTTTGAATATTTAAAAGTCTAAAACTAATGAATACTAAACAAATATAATTGAAATAAGAATAGATAATCAGTCAAATCTAATTCAAGATGCCCTTATTTCATTAATAAATAATTTAACTAAATGACAAGTAAACTAACCTGTAACTAATCAATTAAACTGAATTTATCTTCCTGTGTAATTCGAACTCATGACTATCCTGCATGTGAGGGAAACCTGTAATAGAGAAGTGCTAACACACCCAAAGAAAACTCAAAGATGCATTGGAGTGAGAATATAACAACATAATGATAAATATACAGATCGGGTGATCTTATGATAATCAACACTTATAAATAGAGGAGAATCAATCTAAAGCATTAATATAATCCATCATTTAATATCTAGAATAAATCGACAATAATCAAATGGTGAATTGATCACAGATGTAAAATGGAATAACAAATTACATACATCATCAAAATACTTAATAATATGAAATATCATATGATAACTAGACTAAAGCTGCATCAAACATAATAATATTTCATAAGATGGAGGCAATAAAAAAAACATAATGGGGTAAGCATCACACAGGTCTAAAGCCAAATGGTGAACATCTTCTTCATATCAGTTTTCAAAATCATATGTCCATAATGTATCCCAGCCAAAGATGTCTTCACTACTAAGAGTGACCAATATTTAAAGTAGCTTAGGATTCACATACTCTTATCATGCAAGATAGAGTGCAATCCCCCCAAAATAGATAGTATTACAAAAATAGTAAAACTAGAAAGCACTCATGTATGAGTTGGTTTGTCAAAATAATAACAAAGTTTTATCTACATAAAAGAAAGAAACTACTGAATAATAGAGCACATGATCCAAGATGTTTTCTCCATGTAATCAACATCATAATTATCAATTTCCTCTAGATAGCAAAATAAATTTGATATTCAGAAAATAATGCTAACTAATATTCAAAAATAGATTGTCTACAGAATCATAGATTCTGTAGCTAGTCTTATTATTAACAAAGGAAATAAAAATTAAATCTTCATATTTCGATTTTTCATAACAGAATGAAATAAAATCAAACAAAATCATTTTTACCATTAGAAATTAGCAAATGAAGGATCAAACAGTTCTGAATTTATGATGGCTTTGAAGTTGGTTGTATTTTTTTTTATTATATTATCAGATCTCTTGGGTCTTTTATTTTCCCTTTCTGTGTGTGCTTTCAACTCTTGGTTATCTCGTTCAAGTATATAATTCTGAGAAGCGAGACGATTTACTTGAGACTGTAACAATGAGATGTCCCTGTAATAACGTTCTATCCAATCTAAGCAACTGTCACAATGTACTGGTGCAATGGCGGACCGATGTGGAATGTATTCAACAACGGGTATTTTGTGCTTCCTTGTGGCTTGTTTCAAGTCGTGACTAATGCCAACAAAACCTTCTTGGCCTTTTAGACACAGGGGTAATCTAGACACGAAGTCACATTGTTTAAATTGAGCAATAGTTTCATTCCAAGGACATTGGTTGTCGGGATCTTATTGAGAAAGGAAATCATTTATCTCTTGATCTGAACAGTTATCATTGACCGCGATCATACAGATCGAGCTGAAATGATCCATTTTTCGATTCTGTAAACTCCTAGATATCAATCGACCAGACCTCTTATTCATAAAATTCAAATTTGAGCTGTGTTTTCTTACCCTTACGAATTTTCCTTACAATAGGTTTATCATTATGGTTCTGATTAGGTTCATTCTCAAGCACAGGGGAAGATTTTCCTTTTAATTAGCCCACTACCCATTCAAAAAAAATTCTGGGAGAAAACATACATCGTGATTTATTAACCATGGGGGTTTTCAAAGAAATAGACACAAATTCATTAATCTCACAGCCATCAGGTGAATTGAAACCCTGACTTTCGGTCACGGGACTATCAAAACTGGGATTTACATTTAAGGGTAGGTTCATTGTATGGTCGGCCTGGGAAAAACCATTTCAGCTCAGTAAACTCTCTCAATTGTCCCTGATTTGTGATAGGTGGGATAGCAACAGTGTTTTTATAAGCCCGTGATGAAAGAGGCTCGACAGAGAGTTCATGATCTGTCTCTTAAAACGTTTCAACATTTTGTATAGGCTCATTAACAAGTAGAATGACATGTTCAATTCAAACCCTATGAATAAGATAAGCAACCGAACGTGGTATGAAAAGACCAAACCATACCAGCCTTTAGATGTTATAAATTGCTTCAAAATCAAAATAAGGTTGTTCCATCTAGTTTCCAGGAGGTTAATAGGAATACCTTTAGGGCAACAGATAGACTCACGAGAGACCATGAACAGGTTCCATGGAACATCCTCCATTTTGGCATTTTTAAACCACTTTTCACCTGCCTGCGGGAGTCCTGTTGCTTGGGAGACATAGTCTTATGTGACCTCTAATTGCACATGCCTGACCTTGGCCCTAAACCCATCAAATGTCTGTGCAAAGGCCTGTGCGAATGCAAGGTTGTAACCATCGAATTCCTTGAGGAAGATATCCCAACCATGAGCCTTCAAATCATCGATGGAATCATCATGGGCAAGAAGAGCTTGGAAACCGTTCAGTTTGATTCGAACCACAGGGACCATGGCCACCGTGAAAAGGACACAAAATATATCACAGGGGGGAGACTTGGGCTTCCAATAAACGAGTAGCAGAGAGAGGTCTGTACAAACTAAAATGGCTCGAAAACTACAAAGTTTGGAGAATGCCATAGCTAGATAAAATGAGCTTGTGAAAATGAAAAAATAGAGGGCGCACAAAACTATGAACCATTACCCATAATGAATACCAAATCCTCCAACAGTATCAAACATTAATTCAAATAATGAATGGTTTCATTAATGCACAGGACAACAGGGTGAGGTAAAGTCGTGGGTACATCAAACCTGTACCAAGTGACATGAATGCTGATATGACTGTTGAGAGAATGAAACCCATATCGAATGTTAATCCATTATAATCTCATTGATTAAATCACTACTACAATTTTTATGCATTATGGGTAATGTGACTT
>JASDQU010394953.1:0-10859 GCA_032191745.1 Picea mariana | reverse complement strand
CATGATGGGAATTATTTCAGCATCCTATTTGTCCTAACAATATAAACAGAAGGATTACAATCTACATGAGGTTAATTGCTACGAAGATTTGATGTTTCTGCTAAAGGAAAGGTATCTGCCTTGACCTATATTTTGATTCAGTACTGTCAAATTTTCAGATCCAAAAAATCGCTGCCAGAACAATGTCAAGAGGCAGAGGCATTTGATATTAGATTCTAATGACAACTTAAACAGGACAGGCTATTCTCATTATAATGTGTCAATAGCAGCTGAAAACTATATGACAAGTTGCAAATTCAAGATCCTTTCCAGACAATGTCAAATTTTAGTCTAGTTATATTCCAAACTGAAATTGGGCAGTGGTAAATGCTAAAAGCTTAGTATCATTTAACAAATATGGAATTTTCAGCACGATAAACAACCATTGGTTAATCATTAATCCTTTTGATCTATTTTGGTCTTTAGTGGACATTAGTACAAATTTCAATTTCTGGTCCCAGCTGCTTCAATTTATAGTAGTCAATGGAGCTACAATGAAAATGTACAGAATGTAAACAAATCTGATTGAATTGTTGCAACCATGATAGGACCTATCTTGCTCTTTGCCAGGCTTGAACTGTAAGCTGACTAACTTTGCAACACCAGAGTTCTATTGAGTATCATATCATCGACTGAAAAGTCAGGCTCCTTTCTGAATGTACCTCGGCCAAAGTCTAGATTGTAGGAATCAGTAAGACCTTTGACAAGATCAAACTCTGGCTTCCAGCCAAGATCTGTTTGAGCTTTCTCAATGGATGTAAAAAAATGCTGCAAATAGATAAGTGTGTTCAGTCCATGGAGAACAAAAATGTCAAAAAATGACCAGGAAATATCAACAAGTATTAATTTAACATGTATTCTGACCTGATCTCGAAGAGGAAAGGACTTTTTCTTGCCAAAATCAAATTCCTTTGGGTTGTAATGAACAATATCAGGCTCAGGAAATCCGGCAGCCTGATGGAAGGAAAAACATGTGTTATAATTCTTACATGTTACTCAGCTAGTGATTCTCCTAGTGAATGCACAACAGAAAAGAGAACAGAGAGGGTGCTTTCAGCCTTTCCTTACAGCAGTAATGCACAGGGTTAATGAGGATGCAGTTAGACAGAGATATAGGCTGTTGTTTGGTGGAGGGTGCATGCATGCATGCACCACCTCCAGTTAATTTAAGTTTATGTCCAGTTCAGATTTAGCAGTTCCAGTTTAGATGGAGTTAATCTATTTTTGGAGTGTTGCTTTTGTTAGTCTTCAGCTCAGCTTTAGTTCAGTTCTAAGTTCTGTTCAGTTCTAGTTCTGCATGCATGGTCTATTAAGGGGAGTGCAGATCTGTATTAGAGCGCTCTTGCATGGTAGTTCTAGCTTAAGAAGAGGGTGCAGTTCTCAAGGAAGGGAATGCATGCTTCACTTATTCATTCAATTGAGGCACACTTATCTAGCATACTTATCCATGAAACCAGGGCACACTAGGTCATTAGACTAGGTTTAGGGTTTGATTGAGTAATCTTTAGTGCTTCATGCATGTGACCAGATACATTGTATCTTCCTTAGTCTTCTTATTCTATAAAGAATATGCAGGGCGCACCACTGTCTGGTTGGCAAGTTTTTTTGTTTTTAGCTATAGCATCAGAATTTACTGTTTTCCAGATTTAATAAAACAGTGATGCAGATTTGAGAGTTTTGTGTTCCATGTATTTTCTGTTAGTGTTTCTAGCAGCATGTGTTTGTAGATTAGTGAATTCGAAGATTGTTGTTTTGATAGGGTTTTAGTTTTAAAGTTACCTAGGATTTAGTTATTCTTTGAGTGCAGAATCTGCTACCATGGTTTGAGAAATTTCAACATGGTATCATGGTTGATGTTTGGAGAACATCGGGAGGACATTCTTCCAGATATATATATATATATGACATGATATTTATAGTACAAGGTATAAATATATATAATAAATAAGTAGTTATTTATTATCCAAGGGACACATTCTTTCATGGATGGTCACCATATGTTCTCTATATATTGGAACATTCATTATGGAACACTCATATGAAAAATCAACATGTTATCAGAGCAGGACTGGGCTTGACTCCCTCACGGGATAGCCTAGGAAAATGAGAGAGATAGCTTACGTTTTGTGTGAAAATTTCTACATACGTGCGTGAGAGATGTGCCCTTGCCCTAATATTTTCTTGTCTTCTGAGAAAGCAAGCTTAAGCTTGAGTCTTATCTGAACAATTCAACGACGTTATAATCGTTTGATTGATATGAGAGGATTGCAACATCATTGAAATATTGCAATATTGAGAAAAACACAATATCGATTCCTTTGACAGATGCCATTGTCTGCCCATGCCTAATAGATTGTATAGAGACCTCGTCATTATAGAGCATCCAATTGCTGCTGGGGATATGGAATACAAATGATGCGCAGAGGAAATGTGGCAGGAATCACAAGATCTGGTGGATGTCATACTCTACAGGTTGCGTGGGCTCGTTTCTCCCACAAGCTCCACTGTGGAGAGAGTGGTTTACAATTTTTCGGTAAGAGCACTACTAGTTATAGTGTTGAGGAAATTTTTTGGGAGCTCTGAAGCTGATCCATGTAGCTTATCCTTGCATGCGAATAATGCATTCGGGAAGCAGTAGCGGCCGTTGATGGTGCTAATAATGTGGGAGTCCATATTATCGACTTCAATGTAATGGAGCGCATGCAATGGCCGCCATTAATGGAGTCCTTGAGGAAGAATGGATGTAACCATTCACTTGAGAATTGTAGCAATCAAAGGGCCCGACGAGGGCGAGGAAAAGTACGCAAGCTCTCTAGGGATCCCATTTGGAAGGCTTGAAATATGCCCTACCCCAGGAGGAGGAGCTTGTAATAGTGAACTGCATATGGCAATTGGAAATCTGCGAAATAAATCGCAGTTATTGGAAATCCTTGTTGGCGCACGCCACCTGAATCCGGTGGCCTTTACGCTCGCTACGGGTCCACGTGTCGCCAAGAGAGACTGCCAACTTTTTAGAGAGTTTCTGTCACTGTCTAGACTCTGGAAGAGTCGTGCACCATTTTCTATTCCCTTGAAGCTGGATTGCCGAAGCATGGGCTTGCAAGAGCGATGGTGGAACGCATATTCTTTGGGCCGACAATGTCTAGGAGAGTTATGAGTAATGTTTGAGGTAGCATCATGAGACATTCTCCCCGAAGGGTCCTGTATGGACCAGTAGGAGAGAACGTGGACTTCATCCTGACATGCCTTAGATGGTCAGATGAAGGAACCAAGACATTGGTTTCACGAGGAAACCTCGATATGTCTTGGGGGACATTGGTTCCACGAGGGAACCTCAATGTGTCCTAGAGATGTTTGAGGCAGGGATCAAGAGGGAGTACATCGTTCCTTACAACCCTCAACAGAATGGGGTCATAGAGAGGAAGAATAGATCTATTGTTGAGGCAGTCAAGGCGATGATTCATGATCAACATTTACCTATGTTTCTGTGGGCAGAGGCATCCATAATTGCAGTGTATGTTCAAAACAGAAATCCTCATAAGACTTTGAGGAACATGACTCCCAAGGAGGCCTTCACCGGAGTGAAGCCTAAGGTTGGACACTTCAGGATGTTTGGGTGTCCAGTATACATTCATGTACCCAAGGAGAAAAGGACCAAGCTAGACCCTTCAAGAAGAAAGGGTACATTTGTGGGGTACAGTGAGTCTTCGAAGGCATACCGGATCTACATCCCTGGTTAGAGACAGATTGAGGTGAGCAGAGATGTTACGTTGAGGAGGAGGTAGCCTTCAGGAGATCTAGCGGATCTCACATGGAGATTGATAATGAGAGACAGGAAGAGATGGTGCCTTCTCCCCTATTATCGCACAAGGTGTAGGTTGGGAAAAGCCCGACCCAACCACCAATTGGCAACAACTTAGAGAGAACCTACCCACTGTCACCTTAGGCAAGTGTTCCCATCACTTTAGAGGTGAGGTAGTTACTTCAAGGGGGAATCTGGGTGACCCTAGGGGGGAATGAGGCGGAAAATGATAAGTATGAATGGATATCCCTAAGGGTCAATTCTAAAATTTAAATGGTAGAAGGAGCTTGGAAAAGGGTCTTGGGAAAGGTTAAGGGTTGCCAAATGAGTTGAGTGACCTGCCGAGAGTAAAGTACCTGCCCGAGACACAATGAAAACCAAGGATACTTGTAATATGTTAGTTGGGCAGGCAAGTTAAGCTTGCTGTCTCTAATTACAGCAGTAAACTAATTAGTATATCAACAATAAATGTTAATCAAAGAGTGATTTAAGATCTTAGATAAATCTACTTGCAAGTACAAGAGTTAGACTAGTTAAAGATTGACTTGGCATGCATTTTGACACTTGATTAGCAACTGTTAAGTGAATAATTCTGCAGAAAACTAACAGCCCTAATGGCTGTAGCAAACTAGGTTAGATATCAGAAAATTTACCCACTAAAAGTTAGTCCTAGTTATCCCAAAAGGTGCGCCTAGGTTAGTAGAGAGTTAGGGCAAAGTTAGGGGTCAGTCCTAGGGTTAGTTTAGGAGTTATTAGGGGTTAGAGGGTTATGTTTTCTTCAGCCTTATGGCTGTAGAAGTTAGTTGTAACAGCAACAAGATTTAATGGTTGAAAGGGGATGCCTCAATGAGGCAAGAGAGCCTAGGGCTCAAGGAACAACTTCCCAAAGAGATAACTTTGAAACTTGAAACTTTCACGTTTACCAAGGCAACAATTTATTTCTCCAATGCAACAAATAATGACTAGTGCCTTTAATGATTGGGTTAATGGATTCAAAAAAAGAATGAGCTAGAGGTACTACCTCCTTGGGGGTGTAAATCCTCCTACTCCCCAAGGCAAGTATCCCTAGCTAGGGTTTAGACTAAGAGGGTGTATGCACTTATACTTCTCTTAGTAAACCCTTATTTAATCAACAATACTTGAGCATAAAATGATGGAGGCTAAGGTGGTGGTGTATGCCCTTATACTTCCCACCTAGCTCTAACAAAACAACCTTGACTTGAACACAAATGATAATACAAAGTAAAAAGCCTTACCAATTCAAGGAAAAATGCCAAGATAAACCACCACAAAAGCAAAAGAAGAGCCTTCCAAGGCTAGCACATCACTTCCACCAACCAATAACCAAGAAAATAGCCATACACAAGAGCATAAGAGAGAAAATAGCCAAAGATAACGAAAATTTTAGTCCAATGCTTCTCACAAAGAGTTATGATTTAAAATGAGATCTTATGATCTCTATTTATACAAAATGTCACTCACATAGTTTGTCCACATTAGCAAGGGTAAAACATAAGACAAGGGTTCCAAAACCCTTATCTTACCCCTTGCAACCAAATAATATTAAACAATTCATCTTTAAAATCACTTTTACACAAAAAGAAACCTTAAATTAAGGTGACGTCACCCCTTTAAGGGACATTTTAACACTAGGAGCAAGTCGTTGGAGTTGGAGATGCATCGTTAGGCCTCCAAATACCACATGTCAATTATCTAGGCCATCTCCCCATGGTCAAGGCCTTCTTCTCCTCAAAAAGTCCATGTATCAATGAGTAATAACTTCACCACCAAACCCTAGCCCTTCTAGGTGATGTTATGCCTCCAAAGATGACGTTTTGCCTCTCCTAGGCAAAACGTTTGGCATGTGAGGGCTAGGTCATGTATTCTAGGTTGTCTTCTAGGCCTCCGAAGGTATGTCTCTCTCATCCAGCATGCAGGCCCTTGGCATCCAACCTGTGGGCTTCAAGCCCCATGGAAGCCCAAGCTAGGCTTGTTCCTCCAAAACTGTCCACCAACTAGGTCCCGCAAAGACAAATAAGCACGCCCTCCAAGGATCTCAAGTCAAAATATCATGATGAGGAAATCGAATCAATAGATGAGCCACCTAAGCATGTGCATCAAAGATTACCCAGTCAAACAAGTAAGTGCTCAAAGACATTATGCGACTTGCCAAGCTTGGATATGAGAGGGTTGACGAGGTGTCCTATTGGGTAGATCTTTCCCTAGGTCAAGGAGTGTTTCCCAAGTGATCCCTCTTTAAGCCATGTGAAGTGGGTGAAGTGATTAAGGATCAAAACTCACTGGGCATGGGGTTCATGACATACAAGGGGCTGTAGTGTCTCATTCATGGGTGCCTTTGTAGAGGGTGTGTGGCACCTTCGTTTGCAATGCAATTTTTCCAAGCCCATCTTCTTGCAATTCTTTGTTTCTTTCATGTTTTAAAGGACGAGTTGAAGGCCACTGTCCTGGCGTGGTGTCCAGATAATGACAATGTCACTCACAAATATCTTGCGGAAATGAGAAGACTGGCTCGTGATGAGACCCCCTTTCTCTCAGTTTTGCAACTAAGAAGCCACTACCCTGGCTTGGTGGCCAGATGACGGTAACTTATAAAAATTTTGTCATACACTTAGCAACCTAGAGATAACTGTCTTCTATGAACTCTGAAATGTCTAAACCCACATTCATAAATTACCATAAGCAGAAATACACATTGCTAAGCAATTTTGCAGTGGAATAAACACAATGAACAACAACCATTCAACTCAGAAATACTTGAAAATTTAGGCAATGCCAGGGAAAACCCCAATGTGGGGAAACCCAATGAGAGAGATTTTATTAGCTTCAGGAAATATATATCAGCAGCAACAATACATTTACAGCCAAGAGAAATAACTAATAGCACCCAATAGTCCCAACTTTCTTCCTTGGAAAACGTGCCCAGAAAATCCATACTACTTTACCGCCCTGTCCTCTTTCAGCACCTCGAAATCTGTGCCAAATAGAAATTGTACGGACAACAACATAAAACTGCCCAAAACACCAACAGAACACCAAAAAACTGTTTTGATTTCCGTGCAACAATGTTGCCTCGAAATCCATGCCCTCCTCACTGTTGTACGGATTGTACGGATCCGTACAGTACGACCTCTCTAATAGCAACAAGTTACAACACTCTCACACAGAAAATTTCCTCGGGATTTGTGCCTAATCACTCTTGGGGAATGCACCCTCCTAGCTGCCCTCTCTTTCCTCTCTCAAGCTATCTTAGAAATCTTTCTCTATCTCCTTCTCATTGCCTTGCACACTACCCAATGCATTCTCTTATAATTCGAAAGTGACCCTTCACCTTCTCCAACCCTAGATCTAATGGCCAAGATCTAATCTTTGCTTTACAAGATCAAGGGTCATGATTCATTTCCTCCAAATAAATCACTTTAAAAATTAAAGTACATTTTCACTTTATAACATAAGTGCACTTTATGAGATAAAGTCACTTTAATATTAGAAGGTACACTTTATTAAAAAGTCACTTACATAAAAGAACCACTTTATCACAATTTTATAAAAACCCATTACAAAGTCAAGTGTCTAGTAGTGTAGGTACAAGGTTACTTCCGCATACAAGACACACATGAGGAGTACCTCCCGAGCTAAAAAGCTAATGGGTGATGTCATACTGCTAGATACCCATGATCATGATAGGCCGGTTTGTGATGAGACCTCCTATCCTCCAACTAACCCCCTAAGCATTCAATCATTTGTTCTTGTGGGACCCCTTTTTCCTATAAAGAAGCGTTTCATTGCTTTCCTGGGGTATCCCTGGGCGAAAGCATCTGGAAGGTTTATACATAGGATTTTATCTTTTTAGCCAACAACAATCCCCTTGGGCCTTCAACCCCTTCTTCCCATGAAATGAGGGACAACCCCTTCTTGGGTCAATACACCCTAAAATCCCAAGAGACAAGGAAATGGGGGGTTTTAGGTGATGGAAAGTGGTAAGTATCGTTGGGAACGGTACGATGGCTCTTCAAGGGAGTTCCTAGTAGCAAACCCATTCCCGAGGAAGACCACTTACTAGGGCACAATGTCAACCACCAAGGTGAAACGGGGCAAAAGGCATAATGTCCAAGCATATGTCATGAAATCTAAAGCGGTCTAAGATACAACATACTCAAAATGCCTCAAATATTGAAATGACACTCACCATAATACCTGACTTGTACCTCATGGATCAAGGCCCAGTGCCTCTTGGAAGCAAGTTGGTGTGGTGGATGCTATCTGAAAATCCTGGCCTTTGTGGTGGTGAGAAGGGTCTCCATCTGTGCAAGTGGATACTGCTGGTCATGTAGTCTCTCGGCACTCCATGTCTGCAACCTAAGGGCCTCGAGACATGATCTCCTTAGTTATCCCACAAAATGGGGATAACATCCCCCTCACCCTCCAATAGTTCGGAGGGAGACAATTGAGCCTATTGATCCAATTGATCCTGTGGCTCCAGTTGATGTTCCTAGAGATATTACAGTGGGTCGGAAGAGACCTGAATGGGCTCGTCAGACTCTGCAGGAGGTAGAAGGACATGCAGCTCCTCGTGGTACCTTCTGAGTGAGCAAGAGACCTCAGAGATATTTGTTCTATGTCACAGCTATGAGCCACATCATTGATTCTGAGCCTTCCTGTTATGAGGAGGCATCTAGTCAGCCAGTATGGAGAGATGCCATGATGGAGGAGTATTAGTCCATCATGAAGAATGATGTGTGGGATATTGTTCCGAGACTTGAGGGGAAGTCTGTAGTGACTTCCAAGTGGATCTATAAGATCAAACAGACAGCTGGCGGGAGCATCGAGAAGCACAAAGCGAGATTTGTTGCTAGATGATTCTCTCAGGTGGAGGGATTAGATTATGAGGAGACATTTGCTTCTGTTGCTCGATACACTTCTATCCGGACGATTATTACCCTTGCAACATCCATGGGTTGGAAACTACACCAGATGGATGTGAAGACAACCTTTCTCAATGGAGAGATTGAGGAAGAAGTATACGTCGAGCAACCAGATGGTTTCGTGATAAATGAGGATTCTCATGTGTGCAAGTTGAAGAAGGGCATGTATGGACTCAAGTAGGCAACTCGAGCTTGGTATGCGAGGATTGATGGACACCTGATGAGTTTGGGTTTCAGCAAAAGTGTTGTTGATCCCAACCTGTACTACAAGACTGTTAATGGTGAGTCCCTGATTTTGGTCCTCTACATTGATGATTTATTCCTCATCGGTACAGAGAGCCTTATTGTTGAATGCAAGTATGTGTTTGCCTCTGAGTTTGAGATGAAGGACCTCGGTATGATGCACTACTTCTTGGGACTAGAGGTGTGGTAGAGAACTGATGAGATCTTCCTGAGTCAGGGGAAGTACATAGTTGAGATATTAAAGAAGTTTGGGATGTTGAACTGTAAGCCCATGGCTACACCAATGGTGACTGATGTGAAGAAACTAAGTGTGTCTTCTTTCGATTCCGACGAGATTGATCCGACCCTATATAGACAGCTGATTGGATCATTGATGTATCTGGTTAACACCAGACTAGATATTTGCTATGCAGTGAGTGCACTTAGCCAGTTTATGAGTCAGTCGAGACGGACACATTGGATTGTTGCGAAGCATGTGTTGAGATACTTGTGAGGCACAATTGGACATGGTCTGAGATATACTTCCAGTATTGACCTGAGATTGTAGGGATATACTGACTTTGATTGGGCAGGGAGCGCAGTGGACAGGAAGACCACGTCCGGGTGTTGCTTCACGTTGGGATCTGCCATGGTTTCTTGGTGTAGCAGGAAACAGACCTCTGTGGCTTTAAGCACCGCAAAAGCAGAGTACATTGCATTGAGTGTGACAGCCCATGAAGCACTATGGCTTCGCAAGCTCCTTGCAGGTTTATTTGGACATGTGCTAGATTCCACCATTATTCATTGTGATAACCAGAGCTATGTGAAGCTCTCAGAGAATCCAGTGTTTCATGACAAATTGAAACACATTGAGATCAAGTACCATTACATCTGAGACATGGTGCAGAGGAAGGCAGTATTGGTGCAGTACCTTCCTACAGATGAGCAGGTTGTTGATGTTCTTAGCAAACCCCTTACCAGGATGAAGTTCGAGTACTTTTCTGACAGACTTGGCGTGGCAGAGAATGCCTCTCTTGCTGAGAGGGAGTGTTAATGTTTGCAGCTTTCTGAGACATTCTCCATATCGTACTCCTTTGTGATTGAGTTGAGTTGATTTGTGAGGACACTTATCTAAGAGGGATAAGTGGGTTTGGGCTTATAGCCCAATGTCCCTTATGGAGAGCACATGAGGACACGTCCCTTATGGAGAGCACATGAGGACACGTCAAGGGAGTTGACCTTGACGTCACACACTATGGGGAGGTGACCCTAGTGTTTCTAGAGGGAGTAGCCTCTAGAAGTCCACATGGGAGTGCCATGTGTGACAGACCTTTTGCTACAATGTCCCGAGTAAGCATCGGGCGGACCTTCTCCTAGATTGGGCTGTAGACCAAGGGAGATAGGATGCATTTATCACAAAGGTGTACTTGTGGTAAATGGGCCCAGGCGTAGTCCTTCTTTGATCATGACAAGGAATAATATGGACTTGAGATGCTTTCCACGTGTCAATTAGGATCGGGCTGACATTCATTCACAGGGGTGTACTTGTGGTGAAAAACCCTAATGTGGTCTTTGTCCTAATCATGGTGATTTAACAAGGAATGATAAAGACTCAAGATGCTAGATGCTATCACATGCGGACCCAAAGTGAGCCTGATCTTAGAGAGAGTCAACTGGCTCAGAGGGAGATCCGCAAAAGGAGTTTCCCCTTGGTTCAGGTGGGAGAGAGACATCTCCCAAGATTGACAGACAAGTGTCATGAGTCTAGGGTGAAGTTTGTATACTTCAGAGACAAGATTTGGGACGATGAAGAATGTCTCCCTCGTTGAGAGGGAGTGTTGATGTTTGGACAA
>JASDQU010394952.1:0-10860 GCA_032191745.1 Picea mariana | reverse complement strand
GTAGTCTTATATTCTTGCATTTATTATAAATTTTGCTGATTTTAAAACCCTAGGGGACAAACACACAAGTAGGTTGTTGTCTCATGTCCCCTAAAAGAGAAATTCTCAGCCATTGAATAAGGAAGAAAGAACCTAGCCGTTGCTACACTCTTATTGCTTCTTCCCTTGTGCTAGTCGTGCCTTTTAAAAGTCAGGAAGGAGGAAACATCCCAGGCCTAGGTTATCTACACCTAGGGTCGTCCTGCTTCTAGGGTTTAGTGATAGGGCCTTGCCTTTGCAACACTCTCCCTCACCTCACTCTCGTGTCTTGATTTATCCTTTATGCTAACCGTTTTTCCAAGTTTAACCTAAGGAAGGAGGAAAGAGCATGAGGCCTTTCTTAAGAAACACTAGAGTGAGCCTCTTTCCCCTAGGGTTTTGCTTCCGGAGCCTTGCCATTGCAGCACTTCAAAACCATTCACTCTAGTCCTTAGCCATTTCCCTTCAACCTTTGCGTCCTCTCTTAATTTGACTCCATTTACCCTTATGCATTGATCGTAGGTCTCCAACGTTGAAGTGATAGTGGTCAAAAAAACTTTCAAACTCTTATAAATTGAAACCCTAACTAACTACTAACCCTAATAAGGCTGACGTCATCCTTGGTTATCCCATCTTGACGCAACAAGTTTTCTTCATGGGCAATTAGATGATGGTTTAAGAGCATTTATTGGATAAGGGATTGATTGAATACATTGATTGCTACATCATCTTGGCATTTATTGGTGAATTGATATTATTTCCATTGTTGTGTTAATGAACATTGATCTCAACAATATCTATTGTCATAATTGCTAATATATTGATATCAAATAGTTGTATGAAGTTCTAACCCATTGAATCATAGCCTGCATGTATTGTTTTGTGGTTGCTTTGTTCCGGGCAGGTGTTCTCATTTGGGCCTACACTTCATTATTGGTTGTTTAGCCCGATTATCTGCTCTTGGTGGTGACCTGTGAAGAAGGAATTTTTCTTTGACCTTTATACCTTAGCCTCTTCAAAACCCTAGGTTAGTGGGGACGTCTCCCCTGGGCCTAACCTCCCTAAAAACAAAGAACCTCCCCATTGTTGTGACATTGGGTGGGGTAGGTTCCTGTTACGCCAGTTTGGCCTCTATCCTCTAGCCTTTTGACCTAGCTACAAACTGTGCGATAACATTTTGGTGCCATTGTTGGGGAACACTAAGTCAATTCTCCTCAAAATGAAAAATCTTTTCTATAAGCCTTGCCTCAGAGACCTTTTCTTATAATCTTACCTGGTGACTCCACTAGGGTGTTTTTTCCCCTTTTCTTTGGTAGTTTCAAGTAAACTATCTGGTGACTCCACAAACTAAAAGGAGATTCAACAATCCTCCTTTGTCTTTCAAAAGGAAGCCTCCCTTAAATTCTCCCGTTGTCAAATCACTTTTCGGGAAGAGCCTTCCTTTAAGAATCATGTCTACCTCTCAGACCACTACAACGAACCCAACCAACAATCAAAGACAATTGTCATCTACCCTTTTCAGGCCGTTAGACATGTCAACCATACTAAGCTACCCCAGGAAGATGCCACCCAAGTATGAGAAGTGGTTGCCTAAATTCACCGGTACTGATGCAATCAGTGCTGAAGAGCATATGAGTAACTTTTGGGCATTCTTTTAGCTTCACCCTGTCACTGATGATGCTGAATATTTGTTCATGAAGTTGTTCTCTGCTACTCTCTATGATGCCTCAAGGTGTTGGTATCTCATCCTTCTTGACAGAAGCATCAAAACCATGGATAGACTTGAAGAGGCCTTTCTCAAAAGATGGAGTATCAAAGAAGACCCTAATATTCTTCTCACATGACTAAATAGCCTTGATAAGTAGGAAAATGAGTCCATTCGGGAGTTTCACACCAGATTCGATACATTGCTACAAAGAATTCCCGCAAGCCATCACCCGAAAGATGACTACCTTGTCCATATTTACACCAGATCTTTCAATGGCCAACTAGGGTATCTTCTTAGAGACAAAAACCCCCAGTCCATTCAAGAATCCCAAGAGCTCGCCACCAAGATAGAAGGGAACCTCCTTTCGTCTAAAAGTGAGCCTTTCGCTAACCCAAGGGGGAGAATAGACACCAAGCAGAAAATAGTACACAATGTTGAGCCTACTTCAGATCTATGTATCATTATCAACAAGATACAAGCCTCCATGGATGGCATCATAAAGAATCAAGAAGAAATGATGAGCCAGATTGTCAGACTTGAAAAATCTCAGATCCAAGCACCCAAGGCCTCGTACAAAGGACAATTCTAGAAAGAGAACCAATTTTACAAGCCAAAGAATGAGCATGAAGTTCCAAATACCTTGACCCCTACAAACATTGTTAATGAAAATCCCTGGTGCCTGGAGTGCAGTGAAGAACATTGGGAGCATGAATGTCCTTATAATGTTGGCCATCAACAAGTCAACAACATGGATTGTTTCATGGAGTTTCCTCAGATAAATATCATAGATATAGAACATCAAGAAGCCGTGAAGGAAGCAACTAGAGCAGCAAGGATGGTAGTAATAAACAACCTGGATCAGGAATCACAAGAAAATCTAAAGAGACAAAAGGTTCAGGTATACATAAGGAAGAACTCGAAACAACCTGCTACTGATCAAGCAAAGCCTTCGCCCCTGGAGATACTTCTTCTCAAGACATCCAAGGCTGGTAAGGTTGACCTAAATTTTGACTTTGAAGGGGCGTTATCAAAGATGCATGTGAATGTCCCCCTGAGAGAATCAATCATGATCCCATCCATCAAGGAACGCTTTGATACTTTCTTTTTGAGATCAGATGAACCTATGGACCCCCCTATTATGTTGCAAGATGATCATTTTAGGGTTCAATATGGTGAAAACCTTCCTTTCTTCATGACTTTGACAATGAACAACAAAAATATCAACAATTGCATGCTAKATACAAGTGTCGGTGCCAACATGATGTTGCTTAAATTCATGCAACAAGTGGGCTTGAAGGTCACACGGCCTTACAGGAATGTGTGTGGCTTCGAATCTAAAGCAATACTCACACATGGGGTGGTTGAGAATGTTGAAGTGCGCCTRAAGGAGTATCTGGAGAAGACAGTCCACATTGACATTGTGGTGGTTGATGTCCCAGACGTGTGGGGAATGTTATTATCTAGGAAGTTTGGCACAATGTTAGGTGGTTCCCTTGAGATGGACCTTACATTTTTGTGATTACCTTTGAAATATGGAACGATGGATGTCTACTCAATGTGCCAATAACTGGGGACCATGTGCAGGATATTTTTCATCCCGCCAATAATGACAAAACACAGAATGATATGATACAAACTCTTCAGAAATATTCTCCAGAAGACATGCCCTTTGCAACAGAAGAAGACTTTGATAAGATCAAATGGCCCAAGAAAGAAGAATGCCAACACCTCCTAGATGAATTCAAGAACAAAGAAATTGGGACGGTGAAGATATTAAAGAAAAATGAAGATGACGTACAAATCCGCCCGTCTCAACAAGAAGTTTTTACAGCAGAAGCCCACCCACCTCCCTCAGTACAATACACCAGGGTTGTTCAAGGAACGACCAAATACAAAGTCAGAAGTATAAGGAGGGAGATATGGTCTAGATGTGGGATACCCAGAAAGGAGAGCCAACTAATGTAAAGGGAAGCAAACAGTCATGGCTTGGACCCTTCAAAGTTGGAAGGGAATCAATTCATAACTCATACTACTTATCCACTTTAGAAGGAAGAAGGCACCCATTACCTATCAGCGGGCACCTCCTTAAACCCCACCAAGGTGGTGGGACCTGACTCTGCGGGTAAGTATAGGTAAGTAGGCATTCTTCATGTATTATACCATTTGCATTTCATGTTAGTTTTCTTTCACATTTTCATATTGATTGTTTTATTTCAGTTGTATATATATGTCTATATATGTTGGGGTGGCATTACTGCCCCATTTTGTTACTGATGCCCCTATCGAGTTCAGCAGGTCTTCAAGTTATGCCAAATATGTTGAGGTTCTCACGCGCTCTACGGTGAGCACATGTCCCCGAGTTGGAGCCAGATGTTATCCCCATTTTCTAGGGATAACTAGGAGATCATGTCTCGAGGCCCACAGGTCCTAGATATGGAGTACCGAGAGCAGGATTGACCTGAGCATGGCCCTGGAGGGCCCATGGTTTTCTTCTTTCATCAGATTCATCTTTTCAACAGTAGTAGCATCCATCACCATCAGCTTGGTCTTGTATCAGAGAAGGCTCTTGCTCCATGAGGTAATTGGTCCAGGTATCATGGTATGTGTCACTTTTGATCGTTATAACCTTTAAATGTGTGCATCTAATTCCTTTTATTTATGACAACTATTTGGATCTTACATTGGCCCACTTGACCATGCTTGGGGAGATTGACTGGGTGCCCTAGAAATCCTGTAATCATAGGTTTTGGTTTGCCACTGGGGGATTTCTGAAGAGCCATCGTCCGCTCCCATCATACCACCACTTTTCCACCTTATCTCTCGCTCATCTGTCCCATTTCCCTTGTCCAGGAATTAGGATGATCTTGGGGTTGCACCTTACCTCGTGGGAAGAAGGGGCTAAAGGACCAGAAGGTAAAAGCAGTTGGTAAAAGATAAAAGCCTAAAAAATAAAACCTCGAGATGCTTCACCCAGGGATCCCCGAGAAGGCAATAAAAAGCCTCTCAGCAAGAAACAAGAGGGACCCAAAAAAATAACAAACAAGACCTAATCAAGAGGATAGGGGGTCTCATCACGAGCCAGCCTATTATATTCATGGGTATCTAATAGCATGGCATTGCCACCATCTAGTTACCATGCCAGGGCAGTGACCTTTGGTTGCATNCATGGCATTGCCACCATCTAGTTACCATGCCAGGGTAGTGACCTTTGGTTGCATGGCCAAGGGAAAGGGGGTCTCATCACGAGCCAGCCTTATCATCGTTGTGAAAGTACTTGTGGGTAACACTGTCAGCTCTTGTCACCATGCCAAGGTTGTGTCCTTTGGTTATCCCTTGAATAAAAAGAAAAAGAAGAAGAAAAGGCAAATAAAGAAAAGAATAAAGACAAAAAGGGGCTTGGAAAAATTGCATCCATGATAGGTACAGCTCACCTTCTACAAAGGCACCCACAGGTAATATCATGCATCCCTAGCTCTCACTCTACCCGTATGTCTGGACATCCCTTAAACCAATTCACCTTGTTTACATGGCTTGGATGAAACCCCTTGGAAACTTTCCTTTCCTTATGGATACTAGCCCAATAGGGTATCTTGTCCTTTTTTCTCGACCTTATATTGTAGGTTTTTGTAAATTCTTTGAGCTATTGAATGATATATCAGGGTTTTTCTACATATGTTTGATAATATTAATGATGAAATGTGATTAACATTGCTATGATCCCTGTGACTAATGAGCCCATGGAGGGCATAGTTTTTGATGTGCAGGACCATGCCCGACGGAAAGGTACCATTTGGACCAGTACACATGGGGAGATGATTAGTTCAGACCTCCATGGGGCTGAAGAGCCCATCAGATGATTGCTGAGACCTCGTCATAGGGGTAGAGACAGGATAGTGTTTGACCGAGGTTTTGCACCGAAGAAGAAGAGGATGTTTCACCAGAGGCCCTTTGGCAGAGCCCAGCCTAGGGGGAATGACCCCTTTTTAGTGGAACAATGGCCTTGGAAGGCTCAGAGCGCCCTCATCCTTACCATGATGTCATCCAGCTTCATGGTCATTATTGGAGGCAGACTGTGCAGCAGTGGCACGTGTGGCATGTTGGAGAAGCCCCCAGGGGGCTAATGTTTTGCTCCTGGATGTCTCATTTTCCCTAAAAGGGGCTAGTGCCTCCCTTGAAGGGGCTTTTACCTTTATTATAGCTCAGTTAGGGTTTTAATTTGACATTTTAATGTAAAAACAGTATGATTTTGGTTTAAATCCTTGTCGGCTAATTTTTATTACCTAAAATTAATTAAAGGTCATTGATACAGTATATATTGAGGAGTTTTATCCTCATTTTGACATAACACACAACTCACTCTCCTAGTGAGATCTGATTTTTGCGCCCTAATTGGGTATTTCTTCTCTTTGAGTGAGGCACACTTGTTGAAGGAAGGATTTTCTTGGCATTTTTGGCATTTCTCTTGAAGGAAGGTTTACAACTAGTGTTTGCAATGCTATTTCATCATGATATGTAAGTGTTTTTTCTGCAAAACTTCTTAATTGAATGGTTGTAGTCTTATATTCTTGCATTTATTATAAATTTTGTTGATTTTAAAACCCTAGGGGACAAACACACAAGTAGGTCGTTGTCTCATGTCCCCTAAAAGAGAAATTCTCAGCCATTGAAGAAGGAAGAAAGAGCCTAGTCGTTTCTACACTCTTATTGCTTCTTCCCCTGTGCTAGTCGTGCCTTTTAAAATTCAAGAAGGAGGAGACATCCTAGGCCTAGGTTATCTACACCTAGGGTCATCCTGCTTCTAGGGTTTGGTGATAGGGCCTTGCCTTTGCAACACTCTCCCTCACCTCACTTTCGTGTCTTGATGTATCCTTTATGCTAGTCGTTTTGCCAAGTTTAACCTAAGGAAGGAGGAAAGAGCACGAGGCCTTGCTTAAGCAACACCGGAGTGAGCCTCTTTCCCCTAGGGTTTTGCTTATGGAGCCCTTCCATTGCAGCACTTCAGAACCCTTCCCTCTAGTCCTTAGCCTTTTCCCTTAACCTTGTGTCCTCTCTTAATTTGACTCCATTTACCCTTAGGCACTGATCTTAGGTCTCCAATGTTGAAGTGATAGTGGTCAAACAAACTTTCAAACTCTTATAAATTGAAACCCTAACTAACTACTAACCCTAATAAGGATATTGTCATCCTTGGTTATCCCATCTTAACGCAGTAAGTTTTCTTCATGGGTAATTAGATGATGGTTTAAGAGCATTTATTGGAAAAGTGATTGATTGAATACATTGATTGCTACATCATCTTGGCATTTATTGGTGAATTGATATTATTTCCATTGTTGTATTAATGAACATTGATCTCGTCAATATCTATTGTCATAATTGATAATATATTGATATCAGATAGTTGTATGAAGTACTAACCCATTGAATCATAGCCTACATGTATTGTTTTTCTATTGCTTTGTTCCGAGAAGGTGTTCTCATTTGGGCCTACACTTCATTATTGGTTGTTTAGCCCGACTATCTACTCTTGGTGGTGATCTGTGAAGAGGGAATTTTTCTTTGACCTTTATACCTTAGCCTCTTCAAAACCCCAGGTTACCAGAGACGTCTCCCCTGGGCCTAACCTCCCTAAAAAGAAAGAACCTCCCCATTGTGGTGACATTGGGTGGGGTAGGTTCATGTTATGCCAGTTTGGCCTCTATCCTCTAGCCTTTTGACCTAGCTACAAACTGTGCGATAACAATCATCATTAATTAATGTTGTTTGTACAACCATTTAAGTCATTCATTGACTTGTATTTATCTTGAAAAGTGTGAGTGACAAACCATTATCAAGTTTGCAAGACCATTGTATCTCTTTCTTGTCATCATAACTTGCACCTTTCAAGATACATTGTTGCTATTGTGATCTCACTTTCATTGTACAGTAACTAGTTTAGGAAACACATAATTTGTTTAAGAAGTCATCGATTATAACTATTGCTACTAATGTTTGATGTTTCATTGGTAAAGGGAAGGTACAAGCCAATTTCCATTTTCCCTTGTCCTTTCAACTTCACCAATGTGACTTCTTCTATTGAGTGACCTAGAGAGAGGGGTGGGTTTTCACTGTATCTTTTTTCCCTTCATCAACCAACTAGGTTCTGGGACGTCTCCCTTGGAGTGAGGCTTTCCTCCTTATAAAGAGAAAGAGGTACCCTATTGGGGTGGCAGTGACAGGGTTACCTTAGTGTTACGTCAATCTAAGCCTACTTGCCTTTAGGATTTGGGAAAGTATAGATTATGTGGCATTAGTAGCTACATGTAAAAAATAAAAATAAAAAACCATTCTTTAGAGCATACTTTATTTCTTTCTCAGTTGGCTCCCGATCATAATTGTTTAACTATCTACAATAAGAGAAAACCATATTTAATAATACTAGTACATTATCATAATAAATGAGATTATATGGATAAGCTTATAAAGTACCCTTTAATTTTGAACCTCTTGGCTTGACGAGAGTAATGTGTACTTCTTAATTTTTTGTGTATATTTGTGTTTGTACATAAGATAAGATACAGTTGGTTAATTTTGTAAATGTCTGACGAATGACCATAAAAGTAAGTAAATGGTACTAAAATATCATATTAGAGAAATATAACAAGTTAAAATCATATCAAAATAAATAACTAAAATTATATTAAAATAAATAACTACAAGTTAAAAGCTTAAGCAAATAGTGAATTAAGAAAGTACAATATTATTTTATATTGGTTATGTAGATTAAGTTAAACAATCAATGGTAAATGAGACTATAAACAAATTTTAATCAACAATTTAACTAATTATATATTATTTATTACAATTACGGATTTTTATTATGGTGTATGAGGGTCCATCCTTATGCCTCATTCTCAAGGGATATCTTCCTAGCCCTTTCCCAATCCTTGAGGATGTTTTTAAAGACAATTGTATTAACATTTGTTGGTCCTTTGTTTCTTTGTCATCTAAAGGGATATTATTTATGAACTTACTCAATTTGTTAAAAACCAAAGAAAATGAAGTCAACCACAAAATCCAATGATGATACATAATGAAATATAAAAGTTAAAGGACTTTGAACATGAGTGACTAAAAAAAAAGGATTAATTTGAACACATTTCACCTAACATGATATCTCCTTGTCTTCACAATCTTGGAGAATCTATAAAGGACGCATCTATCACTAAATTATGTACTTGGTAACCTTTTACATAGATGTTGTAATTATTTTTCCCTACTAACATTAYTTATTTATATATAATTCTTGTGGTATTTTTTTATCACTCCCTAGTGATAGTGCCAAAAATTATGGAAAATTTTGCCACTTCAAAATTTTAAAATCTCTCCTCATGAATCAACTTGTATATCTTCATGACAAGTCAAWTATCTATCTTTTTCTAGGACCAATATTTGTATTAGTACATCATCATATCTATGCCCTATGCTCAAACATTAATATGCATGTCATAGAATGAACAAATACCATGAAAAATGTAGTATAGTGGACTCAATTAATTTTACAATGTATGTTATAAATTTTGTTAAAAAAAATACAAGATAAGTCATACCTTCACTAATATGAGTACAATGATTGTGATTGAGACTCCCTAAACTTGATCCCATCACATGCATATAACCCTCATCTATATATGATTTTTCCTTTGATGTTAGTTTCTTTTAAAAATATCCATTTTTTATTAACCTTTTCTACAACATAAAACAAAATACAGTAAGTAATCTAATTAAAATTATAAATTAAACTCTTAATAAAATAGATACGTATATTTCAATTTATATAAAATACATAAAGTGTGTAATTACAACTCACCATGGGAACTTTGCTTCCTTCATCGTCTATTTTTTATTTACCCTTTCTTATACTATATCCCTCTTCTCTTTCTTTGCATCTGACATCATCATCTAATTCCTTGTCACTACAAGCCATATAACTTATATATGTATTACAACAATATTCTACTAAGGTAAGTATATAAACCCCATGGAATAAAATATATGCATAATTTAGAATTTGCATCGAGAATACACCTACTCAACAACAACACATGTAGAATGTAGAGACACTTTGGTCATGAAATATGATAACTAGAGGGGTAGTTTATGCATCTAACATGATATGTATGAAACAAAGTCTCATAGTTACTATAATTAATAGAAACTATCTATCACACCATTCTTAACACCATCATGACCCACTCCTATCCCAATGTATCTATGTAATGTACCTAGGGAGGTGTTGAAGGGGATAATTAATGTAATGTTGCCTTAATCATGGAATAGTCCCACTAGGTAGTTGGTGGGTAATAAGTGTAATAATAATGGGTGATAAATATAATAATAAGGGTATTTGGCATAGGGCCTTAGGATTACTCATGAGATATTATATATACACATGAATACCATTTTATTGAACATGTTGAAGATTGTATTGTAGAAATCATTGTTAGAAAAATAGGACCGCGGAGCAATAAAATAAAACAAATGCGGAAAACAAAACACAGAAGATACACAATACAAGAGAGACACAGATTTACATGGTTCACCCAGTGTGGGCTACGTCCACCAGAGAAATTGCCAGGTCCTTCCTTTATTATTATTCAACAAATGAAGGGATACAACCTACAACAAAACCCGTTGTAACTTATTCTTATTTCTCTCACAGTCTCCTCTCTCAAAATACAATATTCACTATCAACCATAGCCGCAATACATTTCCCTCATAAAAGAGGGTTGCCTTCTAGGGCAAAAAACCCTAACATAATATCTATCGTTAGATCTGCGACCTTATAATGAATAGTCCAGATTTACAATGAAATTACAATATACATTTACAAGGCAATTTTTCCTTCGGGGGCGGGGCCCGCTTGCCCCCAGACCCCCTAGCTGGGGGGATAGCCCCCTCGGATCCCACAGAGGGAGTACCCCCCCTCTGCACTCCCCCGCGTGGAAGAGTGTACATACTTCTAGGGTGTAAATACTTCATGGGGTATAAACATAGTTGAAAGTAAAAGACCTCTGAATCAGGAAGATAATCAGGCTCCACAACCAACAATCTCCCACTTGGAGACTGATCTCAACAACTCCACCGCTATTGT
>JASDQU010394949.1:0-10859 GCA_032191745.1 Picea mariana | reverse complement strand
CGAATTTAGCATACAGTTGGTGCTTCCATAAAGTTTGTAGGATGATTCTTAAGTGTTCTTCATGTTCTTCCTCCATTTTAGAATACACCAGAATATCGTCGATAAATACTAGTACGAACTTGTCTAAGTACTGACTGAAAATACTCTTCATCAGACACATAAATGTGTCTAGTGCGTTAGTGAGTCCAAAAGGTATGACTACAAATTTTTAGTGTCCATATCTTATTTGAAAGGTTGTTTTTCCTATGTCCTCATCTTTTATCTTGACTTGATGATAACTTGATCGTAAATCCAATTTTGAAAATATTTTGGCCCCGTCTACTTGATTGAATAGGTTATTTATCCTAAGTAAGGGGTACTTGTTCTTAATAGTCATTTTATTCAATTGTCTATAGTTGATACATAGTCTTAGAGTACGATATTTCTTTTTCACATAGAGGACTGGTGCTCCGCATGGTGAAACACTGGGTCTGATATACTTTTTTTCCAACAATTCCTACAGTTGTATCTTTATTTCTGTCAATTTAGGTAAACTCATTTGGTAAGGTGCTTTCGAGATAGGGGTTGACCTAAGTAGTAGGTCTATGGAGAAGTTTATTTCCCTTCTAGAAGGTAATTCTAGTATCTCATCAACCAACATGTCTCTAAACTCACGTAGGACAGGAAAATCTTCTTGCTTCGACTTATCTTCTTTTTCTAACAGATTCGTTATTTGGATGGCGTAAACTTAACACACCTTTCTCATACATTTATTGAATTGCATTGCTATGACTTGTCTAACTGATATTGGTTTTGGTATACCTTGGGTTGTTCTAGTAGTGTCACAATCATCTTTATAGTTAAGTGTCTTTGTATAACAATCTAGAACTTCTTTGTGTCTTTCCAACCAATCCATTCTTATGATCATATCGTAGGATCCTAGTGGTAGAACATTCATATTTGTTTTTATGTTTTGACCATCTAAGTTAAATTCAAAATCAAAAACAAAGTCAACCACTTTCCTTTTAGTTCATGTTCCTAACTGTACCATCCATGATCTTTCATGTTTCATCCTCTTAAGTTTATTTGACTCTACTAATCCAGGAGTGATATAACTTAACGTAGCTCTAAAATCAATTAAAACAAAAATTCGGGTGTTATTGATTTTACCTTCAATTTCTACCATTGAGGATTGGTGGTCATCTTGCCGACTGTCTATGGCTGCATTAATCTGATGCAAGCTTCTTCCCATGTCTCCCACTGTTGAGACTTCCTATAAATTATGAACAGCAGTTCTGTTTGTTGAACTTAAACGAGGGCAGTTCCTCCTTAGATGAGGTTATCCACATTCCCAACACTTTAGTGGTTCATAAGGGTTGTCCCCAAAATTCTTTGTTCCGATTTACCAGTTTAATGCTGCCTTGCATATTCGGATGGTTGGAGTGAAAATCCTTTGTTGGAACAGTTTTTGTTGCATTACAATACATAGCTGGCTGGTATCCCTTCTTCTACTAGTTCATTTTATCTTTCTTCTTATCCTCTAGGCTTTGGAAAACTCTGCTAATTTTTTATATTGATCGTGGCACATTTGTGCTTTCCTGAATGCTTCACTCAAATATTTGGGGTTGTCAAACTCAATTCTGTCCCTGTAGGATTGCGGTAAACAACTTAAGAATCATTGGATTTTTACCTTATCCTCCCAGATGTAAGGCACGAACTTTTTTATTTCTAGAAATTTATTTATAAGGTCCTCCATAGTCATATGTCCAAGCCTTAACTCATAAAACTCTTTTGTTTTCCTTTCATAGTAGCTTTCAGATAGGTACTGTTTCTTGAAATATTTCTTGAGATCAGACCATTCCAACTGTCTTTCCTTTAGGCCTTTGGCCAATTTCAAGTATTGCCACCAAATGTTGGCCTTCCCTTTCAGATTGTATATGGCCATTCTGACCTTCATATTGTTGGAATAGTTATATATCTGGAAGTATTTTTTGATGTCCAATAACCATGCCTCAACTTCTTCTTCTGTTCTAGATTCTCCATCAAAGGTAGTTGGTTTAATCTTATTGAATTCTCCTTCAAGGTGGTCTACTTTTTTCCTCTTTTGGTTTGTTTTAGTTTTGTCGTTAGCTGAAGGTGTACCTTCAGACAAACTGTCTCCATTTTTTTTTTAGGACCATAATTCTTGGAATCTCTCTTGATGAATTCTTCATCCTTATTATCATCTTTTCAGATTTTCTTGGTCACTATACTATGCAGTAGGACTTCACTTATTTCCTGATGTTCCTGTTGAGATTTCTTTAATTTTTCATTGTCAGCTTTGAAAACCTGCAGTTCAACGATGAGATTCCTCATTGTTTCCATAAATTCAGTAGGTTAACTTCCGTCACTATTCTATCTCTGATTTTTAGGAGGTATTTCTTCCGGATTTCCATCGATTAGGATTTCCTCATTGTGATTTACTACTGCCATGATTAACAAAAAACAAATAAGATTTTCAATTTGTAACAATAAAGGTTTTTATTAGCTTTATAACAACAAAATTATATATAAGAAAATCAATGGCCCTATTCAAGATCCAAGTGTTGTAACCTGTTTCACTGATACCATATGTAATGAACCTCAAAATTCCAAAATAATTTTTTTTGTTCTCAGCGACATTAAAATTTCCTTTTCTTCGATCAACTTATTTCGAAGGTATCAAGGTTATCGTATGTGATTAAGTGTCGATACTGTTACTCTCATAAGGGCTATGGTCGCTACTGCTATCGATACAACTACCTTCCTTTGTAAGATAATTTTATCTTTAAACGTCTATGGTTATATAAAAACCATATATATAAAGGTTACAAGGCTAAACTTGTTAAAAATATAGTTCCTCAGTTTACTAACAAAAGTTAGCAAAAAGGGGAAAGGCCCGTCATGAGACATATCTTTATAAAGTGTTAAACATTAGGGTATTCCAATCTCTCTAGCATGAAATTATCGTTGCTTATACATACGAGCACCTATACGAGAGGTATTGGGTTCCGAAAGGAACTACTTGTATTAAATATCACTAGCCTTAGATTAATGAGGGACATTAAAAATTTGTTAAAATTGTTTGAATGATACACTCTGTGTAAAACAGATCATGATTACCCTTACCAAACCATGACTCCAGACTTGTGGTGGGTTGAAGGTTGTCATCGTTGAAGGGTTCAAGCATGCTAGTCCTCCTTCCCGAAAGGTTTAATCTTAACGAACCAGGTAGTCTCATTCCAACTGACGAGAAACTAGATTTATTGGTTGTATTAGGAATGACCCTAGCAGAGTCATCTCCCTCACACAAACTTGGTGTAAATTTGACTGATGTACTTGTCAGGTCTTGAGTTAAAGCCCCTGTCCAGCCTCAGTAATGGCGATATTTCCGGGTGCCTTCCGAGGTTTATAACTCGATGATTATGTCAATGAAACCCTTCCCCCTAACGTCATTCACATGGTAGCGTACTATTGCATACTATCACCATTAATATACTTCTGCAAAGGGTTGGTAGGTGATTAATGTTGTCTCTCGCCTGTGTCTAGGTATTTGCAAAACAAAAGAAAATGCCTTAGTGCAACCCTGTGGTAGCTCTTAACTCTGTAAGATGTTGGTGGTCTTGGGCAAACGCGACCTAGGCAGAGGATATGGAGATGTTTATTCCTTGGTATTCCCTGTACACGATAAGAAAATGACTCTGTTATTTTTTTTTCCTTTGAATCTGGGACTCTTAAATATTGAAGACTTTAATGGTATTGATCTTCTCTAGTTTTGCGTTTATGGGTTTTTTGTGTCGACAAAGATTTCCTATTCTATGTTGGATTTCTTTACTTATCTCCTGTTATTCTATGATAGGTATCCTTTCCTCTACGAACCCTCGTAGAAGGTTCGGACTGTAAGATAATTCAAAGGGGATGGGAGATTCGCCAGTCTATGAGCCAATGTTCTAGTTAAGAGGTAAGTTCTACACGACTCTAGTTCTGTAATGTAGGTCTGAACTCGGTATAACTCAATTAAGAGACTACATTCCTGGTTATGACTCCTTTTAGAGTGTTAAGGATTCGAAGGTTTATTTCCCCTCTTGTCATGAGTCTATGCATATAAGTAACAAGGATCCCTAAGAGTAAATAAGGATCCCAATGTATAACTTTTGTAATGCCCAAAGGCCTGCATCTTGCGTTGGGTTTCTTCGGCATATTTATCGTTGAGTAAATTATTTCTTGTTTCTAATGTGATTCGTATATCCGTTTTCATACCCTATGTATATAAATTGTTCGTCAATGTGGTTGATGTGGTTGTGTAATCTATATTCCCTGGATTCACAAGGTGTTGAGAATAACAAAGATCTTCGAACTTCTGTGATCATTTCCCCTATGAAACTGTTTTCGGTTTAGAGATTTTCATTAAAATCATTCGGCTCTAGAAATGTGTATTTATGAATGTCTCTTCATATTACTTTAATGAAGAGGGTAAAGAAAATAATTAATCAATTTGTGGTAGCTATCCCAATGGTATTTTTATTCATATTATATGTAGTTACTATTCTACTTGTTTACAATCCCGTTTTTATTTGCTATCCCTATTTGATGAAGAATTTTCTCAGTTATAATCATTAATGGTGGGCCCTTGTTTCCTGTGAGGGTACCCATAAACATTCTTTGGTTCCATTTCCCCCTTTCGACTGAGGATGGATTCTCGCATTGGCATTGATGGAAAAGATTCCACACCGATCACGAGCTAAGTGATAATTCTGTATTTTAATTTCGTTAATTTTCTCTGTGAGTGATTTATTTCCTTATGATTAAATTGTGCTACTTCTGTTTCGGATATAATCCATTTCTATTTAAATTTTGTTCCCTCTAAGTTTCATTGCTGACTCATGCGATCCATTCCCTTTTCAGGATTCAGATGCTTCACGTTTGATGGATTTTTTGGTCACTGGACACAAAAAGGTACTTGGGTTCCAACAACCAGACTTCATATTAGACTCTAGGTTCTGTTCATTATTGTGTAAAATTTATCCACAAGGTTTTATTTCTATTAGGCCTTCCAAGGTAACAGATTTACTTGAAATTTTAAATACTTGTTAGAAGGGAAGAAACCTCATAGTGAAATGAGTTTTACCATCCAAGGTTTATAATCTAGAGAGTCAAAGGACTCATCCTAGGCATTATGTCGGCTCTGTACATTCCTTTCGTTTTGTGGTTATTACGAGGGGAACAGTTATAGCCCTCTTCTATAATTTATACAGTGAGGTTTCATATTATTTTTCCATGACAGTCGATACTTATCCCCTGTGTATTAACTATTCACAGTTATATCTCATCAAAACCTTTCTATAATATACAATATTTATATTCAGGGTTTTAGATAGTCATGGTTATATATTTCAGTAAAAACATGCATGATAATAATAATTTTCATTTGCTCCAGATTTTTCTAAATGTTTACACAGATTGAAATCTCATGATATATATTGGGTACTGAAAGATGTCTGACTGTATGATTATCTTATGATCGGTAGATCATTCCAGAAATTATAGTCTTTAGGATGTACATGTTTAATTTTTATTTCATTAAGTAGAATTAGATCTGTCTTGACACGATTAACACACAATAGTAATGCAACACCATCTAATGTTCAGATCTAGCTTTTATTTCCACTAGATCTATAACTCATCACTTTATAATTTCATAATTTAAGATATTGATCATGTTCCTACCACACAAAACTTACAAAAAATAGACATAGATATATCCCGTAGAATACTGGTTTCATCCTTACAGTGACTAATATACCAGGTTCAAATAGCTATAGTCTTATAATCGATTTAAATTATTTCTACTTTAATTAATATACATCAACTCTGTAATTGTATCTAATACATATGCTGGAAAGATAATCGTCTATGATAGAAACCATATACAATCATTTCAATAGTACAATCATGAAAAGAGGAGAGTAAAGAGACATATCTGAAGTAGTTTGTGGGAAAACAAAGGGAACAACCATGTTCCTCCCAACCGTAGAATAGGGCATCCAATGCTTACCCAATTCACCCCCTAGCATGACCATCAATCCATGAGGGAAAACTTTAAATCTCCTCTTCAACAATGTCTTCCTCTATGAGTAGTCTTCTCCCTTGCTTCACACTCAGAATTAGTGTTCATAACAGAAAGTATTCAATAGTTCCTCCTCCCAGAATACTAGGCAGCGTCCTGCCTCCTCACATATGATATTTAACAAAAAAATGATTTTTCCTAGGTCTTTCTTCCCCCCCCCCCTTGGGAATTTTCACAGCTTTCTAAATCCTTGATTTTCAAGGGCTTCCAATGGCCAAATATCTAATTTTCCACTTGTAATAATCATCCCAGAGGTAGTTCCAACATGTTCCCGACTCATGGAGTCATGGTCAGCTGATTTTAACATGGTTGTTCCATTTGTCCTCCTAAATCAATATAAAATATTATGTTTTCATACAAGTGTCATAGTCAAATACTTAGTTGGGTCAAATCAGATCTCTTCCCAACAATCATAATAATTAATTACAATTATCAAATTTGAAATTCGAAATTGCTATAAATGGCAAAAAATTTCCAAATTCGAATTTACTAAAAACGGAATAATTTTCCAACAAATTTTGAATTTCAAAAATACTTTATTTTTGGGGATGTCACATTCTATCACATGAAAAACACCAAAAATATATTTCCAAACACTTGCTGATAGATTCAATTTGTCCACTAATATGGGGATGATAGGTGGTGATGAGAAGCAATTGGATTTCCTAGAGCCTAAACAATTTTTTCCAAAAATTATGAGTGAAATTTGGATCATGATCAAAGACAATAGAATGAGGCATGTCATGGAGTTTGAATATATTATCCGTAAAAAATTGAGCCAATTTGGATGTGGTGAATGGGTGTTGAAGATAACATAAATGAGGATATTTGGAAAGAATACCTACTACCATGATGATGACTAACTTATTTCCCAATTTGGGTAAGCCAACTATGAAATCCATATAAATATCCATCCAAATAGTAGGTGGAATTGGGAGTGGTTGGAGTGTGAATAAAGCTTTCAAGCATTCTTCCTTATTGCGTTAATGTGTATCACACTCAACCACAAAGGTGTGGTTTTCCTATGTTTTGGTAAAGCGTTAATTCCTAGTTGTGGGTGAAGCATGAAGCTCAGAGAGCACTGTTGATTTAAGGTTATAATGTTTTCTTAAATACAAGAGACATTTATAGAAAATTTCTTTATTTTGATAATAGTACCTTGTATAATCTTGAGAATCATGTTGAAATTTTTCGATAAAGATAGAAAGTTTGGGGTCTTACAACCATTCATAGAGAATGGATTGAAGAAAATAAACTACAATTTATGAGATGGAAAATAGGGACCCTTGTTCTTCATATTTCCTTGAAATAGCATCAAAAGTCACATTTTATTTTCTGTTCTTGAATATGATCTCATAAACATATTCGAACAACTTGGTCACCCATTTATGTTTCTTCAGGGAGGAAATTATTTGTTCCAAAGAATACTTGAGGCTGGGATGATCAATTTTAATTTGGATGTGTTTCCCCAAAATATAAGCTCGTCGTAGATCCATTTAATAAAAAATAGCCAACATTTCCTTTTCATAGGTCGATTGACCCAAATGTCGGTACGAAAATTGTTTTCTAGTGAAATCCAAAGGTGGATCACCTAGCATGAGGATTGCCCCAATACCTTTCTCTAATGCATCACATTATAAGAAAAAAATCTTGGTGAAGTTTGGTAGTTATAGGACAGGATTCGTGCACATATCCTCTTCCAAGGCTTGGAAGGATTTGATTAGTTTTGGGAGTCCAAGTAAATGTATTCTTTTTAAGTAGAGAAGTGAGAGGAGATGTAATTTTTCCATAATTATGAAAAAACTCATGATAATATCTGGGTGGAATCACGAAGGTGGGTTACACTTTCGTGACAATCTGGTCTCCAAAATTTCAAAAAACATTTTTTCGGCCGAACTAAAAATATTTTTTGGCCGAAAGATATTATTTTCGGCCGAACTATTTTTCGGCCGAAAAAATAAACGTCAAATCAAACGGAGCAATAATCGTGCCCTCGATTTGCGTGTAGAAATTTGGTCGGCCAGATATTTTCTTTCCAGCAATAAGTTTTCGGTCGAAAGATAGTTTGTCCGAAACATTGTTTGGCCGAAAAATAGTTCGGCCGAACTATCTTTCGGTCGAAAGATTGTTTATATATTAGCCAGACATCGAATTTGCAATGTTTGGAATTTTTTTTTGTTGTATTCACTGTGTCGCGAGAGCTCTGCGTGGCTCTGCAAGAGCTCTGTGTCACTCTGTGTCGCGAGCGCAGCGGTCGTGGTCGTAATGGTCGTGGGTGCCGAGGTCGCAAGGTTTGTGGGCGCCGAGGTCACAGGGGTCGTGGGCGTCGTGTGCGTCGAGGTCACAGGGGTCGTGGGCATCGAGGTGGCAGGGGTCATCGAGAAATTGCGAGTGCCGGGGATAGGTATGTTTAATAATTTTAGGATAAATCAGAACTGGTTTAAAAACTGTAGCAGCATTATTAGTCTTCATTGTCATCACGGTAAGCCCTCTGCCCTACATTTAATCTCATTTAATTACGTGCACTTTCCACTGAAAGGAGCCTCAAATCCTCCATGCCCACATAATATATTTCATTTTTCTGTCCATTTTAGTTACAGGTATGCTAAATATCACTTTTCATTTCATTTCAGTGTGTATGGAGTTACCTTCTCCATATAAGGAACTTCTTTATAGAATTGATATAAATAGAACCTGAGAGCACCCCTAAGCTTACGTCCTTTCGTCAACCAGTAATAAATCATTTTTCTTGCTTCCTTCCATCAACCAGAATCCATCTTGTCATGGGATTTACGAATGCCTCTCTATTCTAAGCTGGTCATCCATCACGAAGAAGTCCTAATCATCCCAACTAATCCGGTCTAGTTATTAAGTGCTTAACAATTGCATGTATAGTGTATCAACTTTGGTTCACCTAACCTACCAGTGACAGATCCGAGCTCATTTGGCCTAATGATGGGGAGCGTACCTCATTTCACAACGAAGCCGACCATCTACGACATCTATAGGTGTCGGGTTCCCCCCTACCAATAGGAAATAAGATTTCCATTTTTTTTTTATGTTATCTAAATCTAATTCCACATAGTCTAAAATAATTTTAAATAATTTTTCCAGGTGAAAATGAATTTTGCAATTTGATTGTTGGTTAAATTGCAATTTCACATTGTTCAAATCTTATTTTGTTTTTCCTTTTTTTAAGCATAAATCTATTTAAGTCTTCAAAATTAGGGCATCTTATTTTGTTTTTCATGTTTTAAAAGCATAAATCTATTTAATTCTTCAAAATTAGGGCACTGGTTACTTATATGTAATATGTAATGTTAATTACTGAATTCTGCAATTCCAGTTTTTTTTTAAATTTGATTGTTTGTCAAATTGCAATTTCACATTGTTCGAATCTTATTTTTCCTGTTTTTGAAAGCATAAATCTATTTATTGCTTTAAAAATCTTAGGGCACTCTTTACTTATATGTAATGTCAATCACTGAATTCTGCAATTCTAGTTATTTTTTAAAATTTGATTGTTGGTCAAATTGCAATTTAGCCTTGTTCAAATCTTGTTTTTCCTGTTTTTGAAAGCATAAATCTATTTAGTCTTTCAAAAATCTTAGGGCACTAGTTGCTTATATGTAATGTCAAACACTGAATTGTGTAATTCCAGTTATTTTTTTTAAAATTTGATTGTTGGTCAAATTGTAATTTCATAGTGTTCAAATCTTGTTTTTCCTATTTTTGAAAGCATAAATCTATTTAGTCCTTCAAAAATCTCAGGGTACTAGTTAGTTATATGTAATGTCAATCAGTAATTCTGCAATTCTATTTATTTTTTAAATTTTTTGATCAGATTTTTTTGATGAAAACTTCACAAAAGTTGCCAATCATATTATCATCATGACAATCATATGGATAATATGATTGTCATCATATGGATAATATGATTGTCATCATGAATTAGTTTGTGTTGATCTTTTAATGAGTTTAATAAACTGCATCCATCAAACTTAAACTTTTAATTAATAATTTATTAGTTAATTGGTTAGTATGAATGTTATTGTAAATCAGCTTGTGTTTATTTTCTAATTATTAAAATACAAAATAATCGTGTGATATTGTGAAAAAGGGCTGATAATGTAAAATAAATTATAGTTGAGGAGGTTAGTTTTATAAGATTCTAAGACAAAACTTTGTTTTCTATTATTTTTTTCATTGTTTATGAGATTGGAATTAAAGCATTATTTTATGTTATTAAAAATTTGGTCATTGTTTATGAGATTGGAATTAAAGCATTCTTTTATGTTATTAGAAATTTGGTCTAATTGGAAGATGTGATTAATCTAGTGTTTAATTAAATAATTTTAATTATTATAGTATGAATTCAATAGTTCCTTCAAACAATATTTATTTATAGTGGTTAGGCTTGCAGCCATAGATAGTTTCATGGGATTAAAAAATGTTCATCCCATCAAGATAAATAACCAAAACTCGTAAAAGATCATCAAGTTGAGAGCCAAGATGATGCAAATGCAAGCCAAATTGTGTAGAGCCTCATCCTCACTAGACCTATCAGAAGACTAAGGTTTAACCCTATACATGATGATGGAAAATCAATTGAATTAACCAATATGTAGGGAGATTCACATGTTTAATTTTTTCCAAGGAGGAGAATAAGCATGTAAAGTTGTCCCCATGTTGGTCAAGAAGAAGCCAATTCCACATGAGGCAATGGGTGAAATTC
>JASDQU010394945.1:0-10926 GCA_032191745.1 Picea mariana | reverse complement strand
TGAAGGTGAACATTCCTCTCATTCCCATAACTTTCAGCACCATCACTTTCAACGTGACCTACGCCTCCCGCAGGTGGATGTGACCAAATTTGATGGCTCGAACCCCAATGATTGGGTAACCCAAATGGAACATTATTTCTCTTTATACGGCATTACAGATGACTTGGCCAAACTCCGATATGGTGTTTGATGCAGAAGCATCTCTCCACGTCAGCCAACCAGCCAGCCAGCCACGTCGAGCGCGTGCATTCAAAGCTGAAGAGAGAGGCGCAGTCCTCATTTTAAATCTGAATTGAATATAATTAAATGTCTAAGATGGTGAGTTGTAGAGTTGTGCCTTTGTGCAGGCATTAGGTAGATCGTCCATTAATGTTTGTAAGGCTGAGATCTAGATCCGATTCTGGACTAGACAGCTATTCAATGTAATTGAATAGGGTAGGTAGGTTGGAGGGAAGAGCTCGAAGAGCCCCCTTAGGTAAAAGAGATTGTGTATCTCATTTTGAAAAAGTAGAGCTAGCATAGAGAGTAGTTGAGTTGTAGTTGAAGAGGGTCTGCGAGTAGAGAGCAGAAGAGAAGGAGCTGAGACCTTGTTATAGGCCGTGCTCAGGAACACCTTGTAAATACAGGCATTTGCCATATTTAATACAAAGAGCAGTTTTTCCTACATTATTCTGTGTTGAATGGATGTATGTTAGTGTTCTTTATATGTTGTGAATGTATGCTAGGCATTTGCAGGTTGTTTTGATTTTAGGGGAAGGTCTTTGAAGCTTCACATCGGGAGGGTGTGACAGAACACTGCGGGTTCTGATAGCCGTGCACAGAGGTTGCATTTCTGAACACTACGGATTCATACAAAGACGTGTTGCAGCACAGGAACTGGAATCAACAACTCAGTGAAGACCTCAAGGTTGTTGAATACCTTGGAGGCAAGGTTGTGTAGGAGAATACATAGTTGCAGACAGAATCTCTGAGGAGTTCTGTGAAGCTCTGCCAAGTAGGCATTGAGCATATGCATAGTGGTGCATTGAGAAGAACTCTGTTGTGAGTTCAGAAAGAGGAATCAGAATCACTGAGGATTATGTGGAGCTCTGCCAAGTGGGCATTGAGCAGGTGCAAGGAGTGCACAACAGAAGACTTATGTTGAGAAGTTCAGGAAGAAACAGAATCACTACAGGATTCTGAGAGCTCTGCCAGGTGGGCATTGAGCGGGTGCATAGATGCACAAGAGGACAGAATTGTTGAACGTTCTGTGGGAAGATACTCTGCCAGGAGGGCATTGAGACAGTGTGCAGACAAGCACAGAGAAGAGAAGAGAACTCTTTGAGTTCTATATTGTGAAGGAAGAGTCCACTGAGGGATCTTCACAGGGTTGTTGAACACCCTGATAGGCTCAGCAAGAGGTTGCTTGAGAAAATAGAGATCCAGGAGGGAATTATATTCTCCATCTGAGGGAGAAGGGAAGGAAGACAAAATCCCTTAGGGGTCAGTGTCGTGGAGAAGCTCAGGAGAGATAGCATAGTGTGTGCGTGAAGACTTTGCAAAGACGCAGAAGTCCAAGAATCCCTTGTGGATTCGGAAGTAAAAGCTTAGGAAGAACAACGCCAAGGAGAACGCGCGCAGCGAAGCTCAAGATAAAGGAGTTCGCAGAGGAGAGAAGAAGACAAAGGTCGAAGCCTTTGGAAACTTGGAATTCCTCCAAGTGCAGGAAGAAAGTGCGCAGAAGCTCAGGAGGAGCAACGACAGTCGTCGGATCAACCGAGGAGATCTGGACCGTCGGAAGGTTTTCACATCCAGAGAGTGCGCAGGAGAAGAGGTGATCTGAATCGTCATATCTAGAGTGAAGAACCCGACAGCCGTCAGATCTTTCGTGAGTTACACGGTGGTTAAACCATCAGGAAAATCCAAGGTGAAGTCTCGACGAGAGTTGTCATCGGGATATTGGCACTCGAGATATCGGAGTTCTCGAGATCGAGGAAGTCAGGACATTTCAAGTCTCGAAATAGAGAGAAGCGATCTGGACTGTCCATTTGTGGAGACGCGTGGCGGGTATCGAGCGACCCATCGATATATCGGCTACCGGGGTTTTGAGTTGACAGAGAATTTTGTCATCGGGGTATCAGAAACTCTGAAAACCCGAGGTTGAATCAGGGCCGTCCATCTTGAGGGGGACACGTGGCGAAGATCTAGGATCTCGGGAAAAGTCTCGAAGGGGAAGACTCCATCAGAGTTTCAAGACTCGGAAAATTGTGGGTCACGAGGACAAGAAATCGGGCAAATCCAGGGGAAAAACCCCGTAAGCAATCAGAACCATCCATCCACTTGGGATGCGTGTCAGAGATCCGAAGAAAGTCGTGGATCGGCATTTCGTGAGTCCTGGAGACAAGGAGGACTTGCATTTTGGAATCACGAAGTCCGATTTTCCGAAAGAAAGGAGAGCTCCGTTGTGTGGGGGCCAGCTGATGTCATATCGCGAGTCGGGATATCAGGAATCCCGTGGACAAGGGGTTTATGCATTTCAGAAACGCGAGGTCCGAAACCCCGAAATGAAGATAGGACTGTGGTCACGGTGATTGTGGTCACGTGTTCCAGGATATAGCCAGGAGGGGCTAAGGCCGAAAGGAGCGCATCGACGAATCGGTGATCAGGAGATCGCGGGGACAGAGATTCGTGACATTGGGGATCACGAAACCCCGAAACCCGATATTAAATCGGGGAAAAGTCACAGGCGCGTGCAGAGGTCGTGACAGGGAAAAGAGTAGGACCTGTGGATCGGGTTTTCATCAGAGATTCCAGCAGGGAATCGAATGAGCTAATTCGGCTCATGAGTTGATTGAGCGATCCTGAGAGCGGGTGTCAGAGGTTACTCGCGCCTGCATCAAGTGGTATCAGAGCCTGATTCTTGTCTGTATATTTCAGGCAAGGGAGGCACAAGAGGTAAAGAGCACTCTGATACGCATCAGTTGGTATCAGAGCGGGAACTTCACTTATATATTTCAGGTGAAGCGATAAAGTAAAAGAAGACAGAGCGCTAGAAACTCTGTGGCAATTGTTTGCAGGTAGGCAGCAATCGAGAAGACGGTCAGGGAGGACTGTAGGATGAAGCTGGAAACACTCTTAGTGCGGAGTGACAGTAGCAGGTTTGCTAGGAAAGCAGACAGAGACAACACCATGGTTACTGAAGGCCATAGGCATGCTGGGAGGAAGAGCAAAGCAGAAAAGCTTGCAGAAATGGATAAAGAGCTCGTTGAAATAAGGGCAGATATAGAAAATCTTGAACTGCGAATGCAGTAGAAAGCTAAGCTGAGATGGGTATATGAATGGCCCATGAAGGAGACAAAAGAAAAATGGTCACTCAAGAAGTTGATGGCTAGAAGACAGCACAGGTTGTTAAGAGAATGGTTGAGGTATGCTGAAAACCTCAATGGACCTGAGGAAATGGTTCAGGTATGTGAACCAGAGACTGGGAGAAATCTCAGTGAATTGGGATCAGTTGAGGATCTCAGAGACTGTCATGAGGACAGCCAGGGAATTTCACATTGCCAGGTGGGCAATGAAATGAAGTCACTACGGGATCTCGAAGACTGCCAGGAGAGTAGCGGAAGCATCCCATATTGCCAGGTGGGTAGGGACAAGCAGATGGGACTGTCTGAGAGTCTCATAAACTTAGAGGTGAGTTTGGATCAGCAGGTGCAGCTAACAAAGGAGGAGGATCTGAAGGACCTTCTAATGATTGGGGGAATTGGAGTATTCCTACCACTTGCCCAGGAGGAGGCAGATTTATGTGTTGCAGGTGTAGCAACAACAGAAGAACAGTCAACTGAGACTGTCAAGGAGGAATTGGAGCAGGTGTTTGAGACTTCCCAAGCACAAGCAGAAACAGGAAAGGAAAATGAGCATTCTGAGGAGTGTCTCAACATATTCAGCCAGGAAGATGAGGAAGCTGTAGCACTGAAGCTGACAGCAAAGGAAGCGAAAGAGCGAGCAGGCAGATTTATCACTCCATGGGAGATGGAGCTAGAGACGCTGGAGGATTGGCTGAACAATCCAGAGCCAGCAAGAGAACTGATAGAAGTTGAGTTGTCAAAGAAGGTGACTGAACATCCAGTCAGTCAAAGGGAGACTGCAGAACAGAGGTCTGCAACAGAGTGGCAACTTGAGGCCACAGGTGAAGATGAAGAAAGCATGGGAGATCATGGTGATCTACCCATGAGCCGAAAATTTTTGCAGCTAGGGAGACTGCAAAAACAGGACCAGCCACTGGAGCAGCTGGACGAAGTGATAGAATACATCAGAAGGCTGATGTTGAGGTCAGCAGAAACTGCCAGCAAGGAGAGGCTGGGTAGGAAGGAAACAGCAGCAACAGCAACAGTAGCAGCAAGGAGATGGAGCAGATGAACAGCTCCAGAGGATGATTTGGGATCTAGGAGGATTTCAACATCAGAGATGGGAAGCTCATGAGCAGGAGCTCATGAATTTTGCAGCTGAGGAGTATGATGTAGGAGCATCTCTCCATGTCAGCCATCCAGCCAGCCAGCCACATCGAGCGCATGCATTCAAAGCTAAAGAGAGAGGCACAATCCTCATTTTAAATCTGAATTGAATGTAATTAAATGTCTAAGCTGGTGAGCTGTAGAGCCGTGCCTTTGTGCAGGCATTAGGTAGATCGGCCATTAATGTTTGTAAGGCTGAGATCTAGATCCGATTCTAGACTAGATAGCTATTCAATGTAATTGAATAGGGTAGGTAGGTTGGAGGGAAGAGCTCGAAGAGCCCCGTCAGGTAAAAGAGATTTTGTATCTCATTTTGAAAAAGTAGAGCTAGCATAGAGAGTAGTTGAGTTGTAGTTGAAGAGTGTCTGTGAGTACAGAGCTGAAGAGAAGGAGCCGAGACCTTGTTACAGGCCGTGCTCAGGAACACCTTGTAAATACAGACATTTTCCATATTTAATACAAAGAGCAGTTTTTCCTACATTATTTTGTGTTGAATGGATGTCTGTGAGTGTTCTTTATATGCTGTGAATGTATGCTAGGCATTTGCAGGTTGTTTTGATTTCAGGGGAAGGTCTTTGAGGCTTCACACCGGGAGGGTGTGACAGAACGATGCGGGTTCTGATAGCCGTGCACAGAGGTTGCATTTCTGAACACTGCGGGTTCAGACAAAGACGTGATGCGGCACAGGAACTAGAATCAACAACTCAGTGAAGACCTCAAGGTTGTTAAATACCTTGGAGGCAAGGTTGTGTAGGAGAAGACACAGTTGCAGACAGAATCTCTGAAGAGTTCTGTGAAGCTCTGCCAAGTGGGCATTGAGCATATGCACAGTGGTGCATTGAGAAGAACTCTGTTGTGAGTTCAGAAAGAGGAATCAGAATCACTGAGGATTCTGTGGAGCTCTTCCAAGTGGGCATTGAGCAGGTGCAAGGAGTGCACAACGGAAGACTTTTGTTGAGAAGTTCAGGAAGAAACAGAATCACTACAAGATTATGAGAGCTCTGTCAGGTGGGAATTGAGTGGGTGCATAGATGCACAAGAGGACAGAACTGTTGAACGTTCTGTGGTAAGATACTCTGCCAGGAGGGCATTGAGACAGTGTGCAGACAGGCATAGAGAAGAGAAGAGAACTCTTTGAGTTATGTATTGTGAAGGAAGAGTCCATTAAGGGATCTTCACAAGGTTGTTGAACACCCTGATAGGCTCAGCAAGAGGTTGCTTGAGCAAATAGAGAGCCAGGAGGGCATTATATTCTCCATCTGAGGGAGAAGGGAAGGAAGACAAAATCCCTTAGGGGTCAGCGTCGTGGAGAAGCTCAGGAGAGATAGCACAGTGTGTGCGTGAAGACTCTGCAGAGACGCAGAAGTCCAAGAGTCCCTTGTGGATTCGGAAGTAAAATCTCAAGAAGAACAGCGTCGAGGAGAATGCGCGTAGCGAAGCTCAAGATAAAAGAGTTTGCAGAGGAGAGAAGAAGACAAAGGTCAAAGCCTTTGGAAACTTGGAATTCCTCCAAGTGCAGGAAGAAAGTGCGCAGAAGCTCAGGAGGAGCAACGACAGCCGTCGGATTGGCCGAGGAGATCTGGACCGTCAGAAGGTTTTCACATCCAGAGAGTGTGCAGGAGAAGAGGTGATCTGAACCGTCAGATCTAGAGTGAATAACCCGATAGCCGTCAGATATTTTGTGAGTTACATGGTGGTTAAACCATCGGGAAAAGCCAAGGTGAAGTCTCGACGAGAGTTGTCATCGGGATATCGGCACTCGGGATATCGGAGTTCTCGAGGTCGAGGAAGTCAGGACATTTCAAGTCTCGAAATAGCGAGAAGCGATCTGGACCGTCCGTTTGTGGAGACGCGTGGCGGGGATCGAGCGACCCATCGGTATATCGGCTACCGGGGTTTTGAGTTGACAAAGAATTATGTCATCAGGGTATCAGAAACTCCGAAAACCCGAGGTTGAATCAGGGTCGTCCATCTTGAGGGGGACACGTGGCGAAGATCTAGGATCTCGGGAAAAGTCCCGAAGGGGAAGACTCCATCGGAGTTTCGGGACTCGGCAAATCGTGGGTCATGAGGACAAGAAATCGGGAAAATCCAGGGGGAAAACCCCATAAGCGATAAGAACCGTCCATCCACTTGGGATGCGTGTCGGAGATCCGAAGAAAGTCGGGGATCAGCATTTCGTGAGTCCTGGAGACAAGGAGGACTTGCATTTCGGAATCGCCAAGTCCTATTTTTCGAAAGAAAGGAGAGCTCCGTTGTGTGGGGGCCAGCTGACGTCATATCGCGAGTCGGGATATCAGGAATCCCGTGGACAAGGGGTTTATGCATTTCGGAAACGCGAGGTCCGAAACCCCGAAATGAATATAGGACTGTGGTCACGGTGATTGTGGTCATGTGGGCCAGGATATAGCTAGGAGGGTCTAAGGCCGAAAGGAGCGCATCGGCGAATTGGTGATCGAGAGATCGCGGGGATAGATATTCGTGACATTGGGGATCACGAAACCCCGAAACCCGATATTAAATCGGGGAAAAGTCACAGGCGCGTGCAAAGGCCGTGACAGGGAAAAGAGTAGGACCTGTGGATCGGGTTTTCATCAAAGATTCCAGCAGGGAATCGAATGAGCTAATTTGGCTCATGAGTTGATTGAGCGATCCTGAAAGCGGGTGTCAAAGGTTACTCGCGCCTGCATCAGTGTTCTCCATCTAGATCAAGAACATTGACAATGGTGGAAATGGAGAAAAACTTCCCGTCAAGGGTATATTGCTTGGACACACTTTGTGGCAGAGCTTTATGAATGCTTTGACACTGACACCGACCATTTGGGTCATTTGACAAAGTTGAAACAATCAAGAACAGTGGAAGACTTTATAGATGCCTTTGAGCGCCTGGCTTTTCAGACAGTGGGCATGTCTGATGCCTTTTTTTGAGAGTGTTTTATCACTGGCCTCAAGGATGAGATTTGGGCCCATGTCCTCATGGATCGGCCTAAGAGTTGGGTGGAGGCTACTAAATAACAACAGGTTGTATCTTCCCAAAACTGAAAACCCTCCTTTATCCCTCGCCCTAAACCACTAAATCCCACTACTCCCTCCGCTCCACTAAAGATCCAAAAATTGACCAGGGATGAAATGGTTGAACGCCAACTCAAAGGCCTTTGCTATAATTATGATGACAAATATTTCCTGGGCCACAAGTGTAAGGAAAAAAATCTTTTTATGGCCATCTCCGAGGATATTTCGAAAGAGGATGTTGAAACTCCCCTTGTTTCTAAGTCACCTGAAACCACTGACATAACCCCTCCCTCAGACCCTCCCGAAGTAGAATCAATCATTTCCCTCAATGCTCTCACTTGCTTCTCTGCTCCCCAAACCCTCAGGCTAATCGGTTACATCAAGCATCGGAAGGTCATCATTCTGGTTGATAGTGGAAGCACCCATAATTTTATTCATCGACGCATTGCCCAAGAAACTCATTGCTACATCCATGTCGTCAATAATTTCCAAATCATGATTGCCAATGGTGGATCCATGAAATGTGGAGGGCATTGTGAAAATGTGTGTCTCCAAATTGGTGACTACCACCTGAAATCTCATATGTTTGCTATCAACATGGGTGGTTGTAACATTGTTTTGGGTGTAGACTGGCTAAGGACTTTGGGTCCCATTCTCATGGATTTTAAGGAATTAACCATGCAATTCGACCAGGAGGGCCACCAATATAAGTTCCAAGGCATCACCGTCGGTTCACCTAAGATCATTAGTTCTCATCGCATGGAAAATCTGCTCAAAAAAGGTCATTCTGGTGTTATTGTCTAACTCCATGCCATACAAGAAACAGAGACACCCTCGGTGCCGCAAGACCTCAAAGCCATCCTTTCTAAACATCAAGTGGTCTTTTCAATTCCCCAAATACTCCCCCCTTCCCGTGGTGTTCATGATCATTCCATTCCACTTGTACCCGAAAGCCTTCCTCCCAATATCCATCTGTATCGTCACCCCTTTTCCCAAAAAAATGAAATTGAGAAAATGGTTCAGGAACTCCTTAATGCGGGCATTATTCACCCTAGTACGAGCCCCTACTCTTCTCCTGTGGTCATGGTCCTGAAGAAATAAGGTTCTTATCGAATGTGTCCTAACTTTTGTGCCCTCAACAAACTTACCATTAAAGACAAATTTATCATTCTCGTCATTGATGACCTCCTTGATGAATTGAGAGGCGCCCAATTCTTTACTAAACTTGATCTTTGTTCAAGCTACCACCAGATACGTATGAAAGAGGCAGACATTCCCAAGACTGCCTTTAGAACTCATGAGGGCCATTATGAGTTTTTTTTCATGCCCTTTGTCTTGTGTAATGCCCCCTCCACCTTCCAAAGCCTCTTGAATCAGGTCTTTCGTCCTTTTCTCTGTCATTTTTTCTTAGTTTTCTTTGATGATATCCTCATCTATAGCAAAACCTGGACAGACCATCTTGCTCATGTGGATCGAGTTCTCCATCTACTCTCTCAGCACCAACTTTTCCTGAAACAGTCTAAATGTGCTTTTGGTGCCTCAGAAGTAGAATACTTAGGTCATCTGGTTGGCAAGGATGGCGTCAGGGTGGATCCTAAAAAGATTGAAGCTATGCAAGACTGGCCTCACCCAAAGACTCTCAAAAGCTTGCGTGGATTTCTGGGCTTAACAGGGTATTATCGCAAGTTTGTTAAGAATTATAGAAAGATTGCAGCACCTCTCACTGCTCTCCTAAAAAATAACTCTTTCACTTGGACTCTAGCCGCTACTCAAGATTTTCAAAACTTGAAGATGGCCATGTGCACCACTCAAATCCTGGCCCTTCCTGATTTCACAAATACCTTTGTCTTGGAATGTGATGTCTCAGGAAAAGGAAATGGTGTTGTCCTTATGAAAGAGGGTCGGCCTTTGGCCTTTACCAGCAAGCAACTATCTGAAAGAAATCTAGGCAAACCAATCTATGAAAAGGAAATGTTGGCTATTCTACATGTCGTTGATCTGTGGCGCCCTTATCTATTGGGGCAATGTTTCCAAATAAGACAGACCATAAAATCCTCAAGTATTTTCTGGAACAACGCATTTCCTCCCCAGAGCAACAAAAATGGGTGACTAAGCTCTTTGGATATGATTATGAGATCATTTTCAAAAAAGGAAAAGACAATGTGGTTGCGGATGCACTTTCCCGAAAATATGAAGATGAAGGATCCATTTTTTCTCTTTCCTTCATTGTACTAGATTGGCTCCTATTGATATTATGGTAGTTGCGGGAGGTATTTACCTCCACGTGTAAACCTGATAAGAATAGAATACTCTGGAAAGCAAGAAGAAACCCTAATGAGTTGGATAATAACCCTAGAAGACTTGTCAGCTCAAGAAGATAATTTATATTAGGTTATTAGCCTCCAAGAGAAGAAGTCGGCCAGAAATAATAATAATACACTGAACAGACAGGTACCCAGAAGGAGAAGTCGACCCCAGTAAGTCTTCCAGAACCACTATAAATACAGGGCGTCAGTCTCTCATTTGACACATCTCAGCAGTTGCAGAGAGTCAGTTCTGCGCAGTGCAATTGCAGTCTTGTGCGCAGGTTTGGAGGAAATTTGTTGGTGCAGCTGCTGCAGCTAGTAGTTACGTTTTGGCTTGGACTATCTCTTGGCTAGGGTTTGGACTATCTGATCAGCTCTTTATGATGTGTTATCCTTGGGGAAAGGTGCGCTACCCTTTTTTTGGATATCTAGCCTAGGGTTTGCTTCCGGAGTGATTCTCTGTCAAGGTTAAGGTGCTCGAAGGGTGGCTTCGGCCTATGGTTGGGTGACAAGGGTATTGTTAATGGTAAAACGAGCACATATCTTTCATATTCTAACAGGTTATGGGCCCACACCTCCTTCATTCAGTCTAAAAGCTGGAAGGAAACATAGCCGCTAGGATATTGAGCTCACTGAGGAACTACCGCTAGGGTTACTAGCAGGAGCAGCTTCCAAGACACTACAGCTCGGGTTACTAGCAGGTGCAGTTGCAGAAACCCTAATCCTCTTGTTGAGGCACCTTAAGTGAAAGGATTGACCTAATCTCCGGATAGATCAGTGCGCCCTAGCCCAGCGCATCTCTTGGTACTCTCAGAAAGCCAAGACATGAAGTTTGAATTTCTGGTCAAATCTAGGGTTGACCAAGTCAAGCATCCATGACTTACTCTATGAAGTCAGAGAACAAGTTAGATGGAGCCTCTAACTTCAGAGCATGGAAGACAAGGATTGACCTCATCCTTGCCAAGAATAAAGTGTTGGATATTGTGAAAGGAAAGATCGTGAAGCCAGAGTTTGAAAAAGGAAAAGAGAAGGAACCGCAAAACATTGCAACTATGGAGGAGTTCTAAGACAGTGACATCAACGCCATGAGTATCATAGTGGAATCTATAAAATACCAC
>JASDQU010394944.1:0-10860 GCA_032191745.1 Picea mariana | reverse complement strand
CACAGAATTCTCCACCATTATCTGTTCTCAATACCTTTATTTTCTTCTTTGTCTGATTTTCTACCAGAGCCTTAAACTCTTTAAATTTATCAAATACCTCAGATTTATTTCCAAGAAAATAAATCCATGTGTTCCTTGAAAAATCATCTATGAATGAAACATAATACACAGATTTACCTAGGGATGGAACGGGAACAGGTCCAAACACATCATTATGTATCAACTCTAATATCCCCTTTGCTCTTGTAGCATCAGATGGGAATCTTACTCGATTTTGTTTACCATATATGCAATGTTCACATAAATCAAAATCTAGAGTGCAATTAGACATACCTTCAACCATGCCTTTACTGTGTAGTGTTCGAAGGCCCTTTTCTCCAATATGCCCCAGTCTTTGATGCCACAACATGGTCTTGTTTTCTGGGATAGTATCAGTATTGTCTCCTTCATTTCTCTGCTCAGGGACAACAGAACTGTTACACCCATTAGTATAAGTGCTTCCCAACAACTTGTACAGATTTCCACACTGAACTCCCCTCATCAACACCATTTCTCCTCGTACCATATTGCAAGTGTTCTTTCCAAATACAGTATCCACTCCCACATCATCCATCTTGCTTACATATATTAGGCTCCTGGCTAGTTTTGGAATGTGCAGAACCCTAGGGAGAGTTCTAATCCTTCCATCTTTTAGCAGCAACTTAACCCTTCCACATCCCAAGATTTTTTTTGTCGAGTCATCTCCTAGGAATACATCACCACCATCATATTTTTCATATTCAGAGAACCACTCCCTATGAGGAGTCATATAGTATGACTCACTTGATTCGATCAACCATAGATTACATTCTTCATGTGTACTTGTAGATTCCAGGTAAACATCACCTCCTTCTTCAATGGAGGTTTTCGCCCTTGTGGAAGAGGTACTATCAAATCCCTTTGGTTTTTCAACCTTCTTAGACTTGCAATCTTTCTTATAATGCCATGTTTTACCACACTTCCAACATTTTCTCAAAGATTTTCCTGGAGACTTAGATCTACCTATAGATTTAGATCTCCACCATGAAGGCTTACCAGGATTCCTGTCTTGGGTACGCCCTCTTATAAATAAAGCATCTGTGCTATAACCATCCATGCTTTTTTGCCTCATCTCTTTAGATAACAAGGATGCAACTACATCCTCATACTTCAATGTAGATTGAGTGGTACTACCTATTGCTACAACCAGATTATCCCAATAGTCTGACAAAGAACATAACAAAGTAATACACTTATCTTCTTCTGCAATCGTAATATTAACAGAGCCAAATTGACTTACCAGAGTATTAAAGGCATTTAGATGTTCTGTCACATAATATCCATCTTCTATCCTAAGATGATACAGCTTCTTTCGAAGAAACAACTTGTTTGCCAGGGACTTTGATTGATATAAATTCCCCAACTTATCCCATATTTCCTTGGTTGTAGATTCTCCTGAGACATTCAGCAACACCGAATCTACTAGGCAGAGTCGAAGTACTCCTTGCTCTTCTTTCCAACTTCTCCCAATCTTCCTTTGACATACTAGTAGGTGGCGTACTCATAGTTTGTGTACTAGTAGGTTGTGTACCAATAGCCTATGTGCACCAGTAAGCTGTGTACCAGGATCCACAGCGATCCATTGTTCTTTGTCTATAATAAGGTCCTCCATCTTCAAATTCCATAGCTCAAAGTTTTTACCATTGAACTTCTCTATCTCGATTCTAGATGATCTCGCCATTCCTCTTTATATACTCGAATCTCCACTACAAAAGCTCCCACTAAACCCAGGTTTATCACAGACCCAAGATAAACTTGATCTATCAAGACCGAGCCAAACCCTCAACAACAAAGGCGTCCCTCTGAAGCCAAAAACGAGCTCAGATACCACATGTAAGTTTTAAACCTGTGAAGTAAAGCAATGCATATAGATTTTTAAGCAAAACAGAATTTAATTAATGGCTCATACACAGAATACACAGAGATTTTATACCGGAAACCCTCAACCGGGAAAACCTTTCTTATATTCACTATATCGAATTTCACCATTCACTATACAATATATACAATTTTTTTAAGTATTTCGTAGATACCAAAACCCTAATCCCTAAAACCGTGATTATTTTTAGTAAACCGCTAAAAATAGCAAAAACCACCCAAACAACAATTTCGGGCCGATGCACATAACCAAAGGGGGCATACATGCCCCCCCTGGGACCCCCTAAGGAAAGCGCCTAGCGCACATGACACAAAGAGCACTACTAGAGGGATCGTCAGACGCAGTTGTCATATCTGACACACCCATACACACACACATGCAAATAATATAACACATAGCCAACAACCTCCACTTACGCAACCATGCTCCAACCTTACCTTGCTGGAACTTTCTACACCTTGGGATGATGTAATCTATAGCATACGATCATATAACGTTGTAATATTTTCCAACCAACTTAACCATTAACATTATGACATACATTGCCATTATCTCTCGTTTCCCATTGGCTTTCTATTTTTCTTTTTTGAACACTTTTCTTTACCCCATTGAATAATTTCATGTGAATCTATGTCCTATCCACTATAGACCAATCTACTCCCATGGGATGTTATATTTCTTATTGGCACTTTCAATGAATGATCCGGATTTTATGAGAAGAACGAAATGAATACAAATTATTAAAAGATTCTTAACACAGAATAATAGAGATACTGTAAAACTGGTTTTCTATTCAATAAGGAAATAAGCTGAAACTATAAAATGCAGCGGAAAACAAGCTTGATGGAATGGTGGCAGCTTATCTCTGAGAAGAGATGTGACGGTTGTGCTCATTCACAAGATGATTAAAATGAGGCTCTGAAGGCATTTTTACAATAAACAGAAATTTCAAAAACCCTAGACATCCAAAAACCTAACCCTAGGAGATGAAGCGCCAATAGTCATGTGCGCCCCATTTGGGTAAGTTAGTACATCAACTTCCCAGGGTCGTAACTTTTGCATGCAATCTTTGTTTTAAGCGCACGATATCCCGTTGGAAAGGTATCATCAAGGAGATTCATTTTGGGGGCTCAATTAGAGCCTTCAACTATCATTAAGAAGCTCAATCTCAAAAAACCTTCATTTAGGCCCTCAAAATGGCCTTGGAAGTTAAAAACTACTAAAAATAGTAAATTTCCAAAATTGCCAGAAATTTGTTTTGAGCAAGTTGGAAAAGGTGGGTGGCCACCGATATACACCTAGATCAATCCTCCATAATTAGGAAGAAATGGTCTCCATTGTGTTGATTTCCCCCATCAGATGAGGAAATTTCTGTTGAATTTGGCCTCGGGTGAGCCACTTGCCTTGGTACAGGAGTTGCCATGCTTTGACGACTCAATAAAGTTGAATCCTTTGTTGTTGATTTCCCTTGATCTATGTGTCCACAATCTGATCACTAGATTCATATCGCATGTATTCAGGTTTGAGCTATGTTGGTGTCAATTGTTCTGTTATCTCTGAGGTGTCCAATAATGGTGGGAAATATGGTCGAAGGAGAGCCACGTTGAAGACTGGGTGTAGGCCAAGGAAAGGGGGAATTTTGAGCTCAAAAGCATTGTCACTCACAGCCTTGGTGATGGTCTACAACCCATAACAGAGTGGGAGAAGCTTCTGATGGGTCCCTGTAAGGCGTTATTTCTTAGTGGTCAGTTTGGAAATAGCACAAGCGGTGCAGGACCTGATATACTTTCTGACATCCTGTCGAAGTTTCGGCCAGTAGAAATGTTTCTGCAACACTGCCACTATATTTTTGACGCCAAAGTGTCCTGCCATCCTGTTGGAGTTACTTCACACACACCTAGGATTTATTTTTCCTAAGTTTTTTCCTTGTTTATTAGTCATAATTAGTCATTATCCAGTCTCCTATAATTTAGGGGAGAATATTCCACCTGGAGAATATTCTCTTTCAGTTGACACTTCAGTTTGACTAGTTGAGTTGAGTTTAGATGCTGCATTGGTTTTGTCACCATGGAACATTGGGATCATCACCAGCTAATGTGCACTTTCCTTGGGATCATCACCAGACTGGTGCATTACCCTTGATTTCTTGAGTTAACTCCTCACTACTCTCTGTTCAGACAGTTAACTAAAGACTAGTTGACTAGTTAACTCAACTAGGTGGCAGTTCACTCCCATAACTTCCTGAGAGACTAGACTAGGTGGCAGTTTACTCCTGTAACTATTGGTGTGTGTCCATATCACTCTAGACCACCACTACGACTCATTAGTTACTCATGTATCCTATATCTATTGTAAATTATTCACTCTTTGAGTGTGGAATACGGTTAATGAGAATTCTTCTATTCTTTCTCTCCTTATTCTTCTTTCTCAATTTCTCTTTGAAAATGTGTGTAGTATTTTCTAGCTAGATCTATTCTGTGCAGGTTCAAAAAATTTACATGGTATCAGAGTCGACGGAATGCTAAGAAAAAGCTACACCAAATTATTTTTTGTAGGTACTGAAGATTGAAGACAACAAAAAGATGGATTGTTCAACAGAAATACTTATCATGCCTCATAACTATTTGGAATGGAAGACAAAAATTCTTCTTATGCTCAGATGCAGAGGCTTGTACCAAATAACTATGGCAATGGAAGTAGAGCCTGATTCTGCCAATGAGAAAAACAATTTTCTCAATAGACAAGATATGGCCATAGGATGTATCCTCTATTTTGTTTCTCCTGAAATTCTCCATCAAGTATATGATGACTCACAAGAATTCAATCCAAATGAATTATGGAGAAGATTGGAGGTTTTATTTTGGAATGAGGAAGATTGCATGCAAAATCTTGACAATATAGAGAATGTAGAAAATCCACTGGAAGATAGATCATCTCAGTTTGAAGAGCCTTCTACACAAGTATTTGTAGAAATTTGTATTCCATTAACTGAAGATGATGTCTACTCCATTTCAGATTTGTTTTCTGAAATTCATGTGGAAGATATATGGCATGCATCTCAAGAGTCACATCCAGATACTTTTTCATGTGCAATGCATGCATCTCAGGAGACAAAAAGGGAGCCGCGCACATCAGACTCAATTCTGATATTTTATGAGCAAAATTTGCATAAACCAATTGGATATTTGAATTTCTCTCAGAAAAATATCCAATTTTTAAAAAATAATCGTCTGAAACGAAGTCCGGAAAGTGAATTTATGATCGTTTCAAAATCAACAAAATTTCAGCGTTTTTCCGGAAACGGCTGCAGGGTTTTCAAAGTTTTATCCAAAATTTATTTGGATATTGCTCATTACAAGAAGAGAAAGTGGATATGTGTGGACGTATCAATGATTCATCTACTTCATCATATCCGTGTAGACATCTACATCTTCAACAAAATCTTCAACGAGCACAAACTTGCATAGTTGCGAGGTCTTCTTGGAGTGAAGGACACAGTGGCTTATCAACTGGTTTTTGTTCCTTCTCGTTTTTATTTTTTTTATGCATTGTAATTTGATGGGGGGGGGGTTTCCCATGAGGTTTTCCCTCTTTCCTCATTTATTTCAGTGTATATTTTGTATTTGGGTACCTAACATGGCCTCATTTCCGGGACCCATTCTTTATTTACACCATAGTGATGTTCAGGGCGGGTGTTGGAGTTACTTCACACACACCTAGGATTTATTTTTCCTAAGGTTTTCCCTTGTTTATTATTCATAATTAGTCATTATCCAGTATACTATATTTTAAGGGAGAATATTCCACCTGGAGAATATTCTCTTTCAGTTGACACTTCAGTTTGACTAGTTGAGTTGAGTTTAGATGTTGCATTGGTTTTGTCACCATGAAACATTGGGATCATCACCATGCTAATGCGCACTTGCCTTGGGATCATCACCATATTGTCTCATTACCCTTTATTCCTTTATCTACTCCTCACTACTCTTTGTTTAGTCAGTTAACTGAAGACTAGTTGACTAGTTAACTCAAATAGGTGGCAGTTCACTCCCGTAACTGCCTGAGAGACTAGACTAGGTGGAAATTTACTATCGTAACTGTTGGTGTGTGTCCATATCACTCTAGACCACCACTATGGAATATTAGTTACTCATGTACCATATATATATTGTAAATTATTCACTCTTTGAGTGTGGAATACGGTTAATGAGAATTCTTTCATTCTTTCTCTCCTTCTTCTTCATTCTCAAATTCTCTTTGCAAATGTGTGTATTATTGTTTAGCTAGATCTATTCTATGCAGGTTCAACACATTTACACACCCAACTGTAGTGAGCTTCCCAAATCATCTTCGCACACCCGCTTGATGGAACACAGAGATGGCCCAGATGACACAACAACCCATCTTGAAGATGGAAATTAGCGACCACTGAGTTGGTGCCCAACAGCTGGTAGGTGGTGTAGAAGTCGAGGTCTGTCTCATAGAGGTGGGGCCATCCAAAGGTCTTGTGGTCGCAAGACTCTATCACCGTGGTGAGTGTTGCAACTGGATTTCAATTGAGGGAATCAGCGACTTGGTTGGTACTTCCTATTTTATACTTGATGTTGAGGTGGAATTGTTGTAAGAATGTGGACCACTACTGATGGCGGTCATTCTGCAATTTTCCTTGGGTCTACATGAACTATATTTTATTGTGATCAAAGTGGATGATTGTATCCTTCCCAAGAATGTGATGTCTCCATTGGTGACAAGCTTTCATAATGGATTACATTTCTTTTTCATAAGTAGGGTACTTACGGACAACATCTGATAGTGTCTCACTATGATATGCCATGGGGTGGCCGTGTTGAGTGAGAACGACGCCCATAGCATAGTTTGAAGCATCTATCTCAATCTCAAAGGGATGTTGCAGGTCTGGTAATGAAAGTATTGGGGATGAGCACAAACGCTTATTCAAGTCATCGAAGGCTTGTTGTTGGGACAGGCTCCACACAAATTTTTCCTTACCTCCACCCCTGGTAACTTGGTTGAGGGCCCATGCGATATGAGAGAATCCCAACATGAACCTGCGATAGAAATTGGCGAGGCCAAAGAAGCTCTGAAGTTCAGTGAGTGTGGTTGGGGCTGGCCAGTCACGGATGACCTAGATCTTGGTTGGATCCACATGCACACCATGCCAATCAACGATGTATCCTAAGTAATGGACCATGTACATCCCGAAGGATCATTTTTCCAAGTTTTCATATAGTTTGTGTTGTTGTAGGGTGTGTAGAACCTGTTGAATATGCTGCAAGTGTTCTGCCCAAGTCTTGTTGTATATGAGGATGTCATCCAAATACACCACTACAAAAGTATTGGTGAAAGGTTTTAGGATATCGTCCATCATCCTCATAAAATTTGTTGGAGCATTTTTCAAACAAAAGGGCATGACCAACCATTCAAAAAGACCTTCTTTTGACTTGAATGTGGTCTTCCATACATCTGTTTGTTTTATTAGGACCTGGTGGTAGCCAAACCTTAGATCAATCTTACTAAAGTATTTGTCCCCCGTGAGTTGATCAAGAAGGTCATCGATTCGGGGAATCGTGTACCGATTTCGGACTGTGATTTTATCCAAGTCTCGATAATCAATGTAGAGTCTCTAGGTCCCATTTTTCTTCTGCACTAGCACGATTGGGCTCCCACAAGGTGATGATCTGGGACGTATGTGCCCCTTGTGGAGCAGTTCTTGGATCTGCCTCTTGATCTCATCATTTTCTAATAGAGAGTGGTGGTACACTGTCCCATTGGGTAGTGGTGCTCCTGGGATCATATCGATGGGATGCTTGACCTGGTAGTGCAGAGGTACCCCAGTAGGAGAGGAGAATATATCTGAGTATTCTTCCACAACATTATCCACTTGTTTTTGTTGTGTGGAGAGATCGGTCACGGAGGCCCTGGATGTGGTTGCAATCTTTCGCTCACTCTAAGAGCCAATCATGAAGAAGACAAATTTCTCGGTCCGAGATATGACATTCCTGCATTGCTTGGCAGAGATCAAGGAAATAGCACTAGGAGGGCATGCCTCGGGTATCCTATACAATTACATGTTCAAAGTAATAATAACACTACAAGGCCTAAACTCATATACAGCATGATGTTTTCATAAATAAGGTTGGCCCAAAAGAACATTAAAAACTTCGAGAGGAGAAACATCACACAATACCTCGTCTTTGAAGGGCTTGATGTCGTAGGACAGTCGGCACTGTTGGATGACGCAAATACCACTTCCTTGGCGGAGCCATCCAATGGTGTAGGGTTGTGGGTGTGGTGTTTTTGGCAGGGCCAGCCGCTTGACGACCTCTGCTGAGATGAGGTTATTATGGCTACAGTTATCAATGATGAAGTGCAGCGGGGTGCCTTTTACCCACATCTATGAATGAAAGAGGCGCTCACCTTCTTCTGGCTCGTTTGGTTCACCAGGCTGGAGATTGGTGGTAGAAACAGTGGCACTAGGTTCCAGGTCAATGATCTGTCTTCCCCTTTCTTGTTATGACTCAGAGTCAAAACCCTCATATGATTCATAGGCTATCACTTTGGACACTAGCGACTACTTTGAGCGGCAGTCAACAGTGTTATGCCAAGGGCTCTTATGGAAGTTGTGCCACTTCCCCGTAACTTTATTTGTTTTTCTGATGTCCTTATTTTCTTGTGGCTTGTACTGTTTGTCCTGATACTGTCCATATTTTCTCTGTCTTTTTTTCTGTGGGTTGGGGCTACCCCTTCCTGGATTTTTCTGTGAGGGGTTCCCAGGCCCAAATTGATGCGTCTTTTGTTTGAGCTTCTGTTCAATTTTGACAGCATATCGGTAGGTCGCGCCCAAGGAAGAGATGTATAGAAATTACATTTTGGTATGGATTTATCTATGGAGAGCACCATGATACTTGAGCACCATATTTCACTCTGAATCTTTGATACACAACTTGGTGCGCAAGGTATGGAAGACATTTGTGAACTCTGGCACTGCTTGGTCTCTTTCTTGTCACAATGTGGTCCATTTGGTACAAGTCGTCATAAATTTCGATAGGTTAGTATTGTTCCTTAATAGAATCCTTGAAGGATTCCCAGGTGGTTGTGACTGTAAATAATGAGGGTTCCTCTATTTCCTTTTTCTCACAGAAAGTTTCCCACCAATCTTTGACATGAGGAACGGCTTTGAGGAGTGCAAAAGTAATATTTTCTCTATTCAAAAAGTTATGGACAGAAAAATTCCCTTCTAGTATATTCAACCACTTGTCTACAACATTTGCATCTATCTAACCTTCAAATATAGGAATATCGAAGTTGATTTGTACCTTGAAGGGGGCATTGCCTCCGCTCAAGGAAGATGTGTCACCTGTTGGTAGTTGTCGAAGGATTTGCGTGAAACTATCCATCATCTCGTTCCTTTGTTGCGTGAGGGATTCCTCAAGAAACATTTTGAATGTATCTCATGTATTGTCATCTTTCTTTTCTCCTGCCATGATAGGTCTCTTGGGCATGTGAGCGCTTTTTTCCTCAAGAGAAACAAACTCGAGACCCAATTCTTTGAACCCTGACCTCGTTTGGGACATGTATTAAGACGACAAGGAGCAGACCACTCTGATACCACTGATACAGATTTTATGAGAAGAAGGAAATGAATAAAAATTATTAAAATATGCTTAACACAGAAAAACAGAGATACAGTAAAACTAGTTTTCTATTCAATAAGGAAATAAGCTGAAACTGTAAAATGCAGCGGAAAACAAGCTTGTTGGAATGGTGGCGGCTTATCTCTAAGAAGAGATGTGATGATTTTGCTCATTCGCAAGAAGATGATTACAATGAGGCTCTGAAGGCTTTTTTACAATAAACAGGAATGTCAAAAACCCTATACATCCAAAAACGTAACCCTAGGAGATGAAGCACCAAAAGTAATGTGGGCCCCGTTTGGGTAACTTAGTACATCAACTTCTCGGGGTTGTAACTTTTGCATACGATCTATGTTTTAGGTGCATGATAGCCCGTTGGAAAGGAATCATCGAGGAGATTCATGTTGGGGGCTCAATGAGAGTCGTCGACTATCATTAAGAATCTTGATCCCTAAAAACCTTCATTTAGGCCCTCAAAATGGCCCCGGAAGTTAAAAAATACTAAAAATAGTAAATTACCAAAATTGCCAGAAAATTGTTTTAAGCGAGTTGGAAAAGGTGGGTGGCCACCAATATCCACCTGGATCAATGAATAACCTTTATTATCCTATCCCTTCAATTATTTTCGCTTCTACCTGCATCCACTACACACTTTGATAATATAAGTGGCCTTCTTACTCTGAATATTTTTAAACAAAAGTCATTAATTCTTGGCTAGGAATTATTTTTCAAGAAATCCTATGCCTTCTCTTAGAGATGAATCGCCCTCCCATGACTCACTTACCATCTCTAATTTCCTTCCTTTTCTTTTGTGGCAAGTTCTTCATCCATCATTATGTTTCTACCTTCCTGGCTATGAACTCTTACTTTGTCTTTTTGTGCCCATTCATGACATTCTTCACCTGATAGCTTTATTTTTTATGTGAGAGTCTTTGTTGATTATCCCTTGCAAGCCATTCATACTTTGTAGCATATGAATACCAATTTGTCTCTTCTCTGTCTAATCCCTTTATCAACTTTTAATTCCCTACTATGTAGCTCTACACTTTCCCTTGCGACTCTTTATTGTTTCAATTAACTCTACAAGATCTTCCCTGCTCCCATGTCCATTGGACTTTGGAATTATAATATACAATAGAACCACCCAATTTTAATTCATGACATATGGCCTTTACCTTTAACACCTAGTAATGATTTTCCAAAATTGGCATTACTTGGAAAACTTTCACATTGAACAATTCCATGATTCAC
>JASDQU010394938.1:0-10860 GCA_032191745.1 Picea mariana | reverse complement strand
ATATATATATATATATATATATATATTCATGGAAACAATTGAAAAAATTCACAAAGTGATCTCATAATTGTTTACAACAACAATTCAAACACTTCCATTAATCCAACTATTAACTAGAATGAAGCCACCATTCTCTACACATGTATTATTAACAAATATTTTCTTTCTTTTATCCATCAATATTCTTATCACTTTGTTCCCCTGACAAAGCTTTTCCATAGTTCATCAATATGTAGCTACTTTAATCTGCAAATTTATTGTTACAATATCTAACAACTCCTAAAGTGTTCTCAACTTCATGAGTTATCAATACTCACGCCATTTTTGATGTTAGCATAATCATTTCTATGCTATATAATGTATATGTGAATTCACCAAAAATGTATTCAATAATCCCTTTAATACCACTTGTAACATTTTCAAAAAATCCAAAAATAAATCTCGGAATTGTAACAAACAACAATTCAATCACCTTCAACCAGTATTCATATTAAATATAATGTAGTTATCCATCATTATGTATTTTCAGCACCACATTCTTTTAATAATGCAACACATAATTACTAAATAAAACTACAATCGATGTGCTAATACCCTTGGCCACATTTACACAATGTATCCCTGCATTGACTACATAATACCACATAATTATGCCATGCAGTCCACCACGATGAGTTGGAAGGTCTAGCCAATGCCTCAACACATCATCCACACACTTCCTACTACTTTCTTGACTATTTGGATACCTTCCTTTTCAACCCAAACATAACACCAAGAATATAATTCTTAATTTCTCTTCAGTGTCAGCAAAGAGGTTTCATTCCAAACATCAGATATATAGTAGATATCATTGAGCACTCACATAGTGTTATATCCCTTCCATATCCAACATTCTCATGGTATCACACATAAATAGCTCTATGGATACTCATTACTGTAGAAAGCTTATGCACAAATACACATCCATATGCACCAAGCATTTATTGTTAGCATGCCTACTAATGCATCTAACATCATTCTATGCATCATTCACTCTAGTGCATTTCTGTTTCAATTCACTTATTTGTTTATTTATTTATTTTGTAGATGGTTTTCTATGAATTTCTTCATATCCTTGTTGCCCTGTGTGCTCCCATTCTTCTCATCTGCACTATTGTTCCATCATCTGAACACTTTACATCCAAGCTCCACTTGGCCATTATGCAATCCAACCAATGTGTTCTATTTACAATAGACTCTCTTAGGCATTCATATCCCAAATTTACCTTTATGAAATATTCCAGAACCTTGGAATGAAGTAGCTCAGAAAATTTCTTCACTCTACTACCACACCATTCTTGAATCAATACTATTACTCCTAGTTGTCCATTAGATTACTTCATTTAAAATTTCCCTATGAAATCATACCTTTCACACTTAATCTCATTCCCAATGGAAGTCTATTTTCATTAAGTGTCACTTTTCAAGTGAAAGAGCATTCATTTTTCTATCTCCAATTTCTTTGCATTGGTATCATGCTTCCACTATGAACTCTAATATAAGAAGTGTATTTCTTTGTCAGAGTACTTTTAAACAAGTAGTTAAGTCATATATAACAAATCTTTCCCAGACACTCTTATGCTTGACACACAGANACACTCTTATGCTTGACACATACAGATTATTCACACACCATCTCTTAAGCTCCTTGTTCTCTTTCACATCAACCTTGCAACTGTCTACACCTCTCTACCTTAAATTCTATGGATTCTTATTGTTCCTTTCCATGCCCATCAATTACATTTTTCACCTACTAGCTTCATTTCGTATGCAAGGATTCTTTTTGGTGTGCCTTGAAATTCATTCAGACTCTATAGAAGCTGAATAATAATAATAATAAATTATTCTTTCTTTATTTTTTTTTAGTTATTTATCTACTTTTCATTATTTGTCATGTAGCTCTTTTTTTCCTCAGCCAACTTATTTAAGTTTTGCATCACTTGATCATTTATCTTATTTTGTTCTCTTATCAACCTCTCATTGTCTACTTTGTAGCTCTGTACTTCTATTCTTAGGATTATCACATTCTTTATTAATGTTTCTTACTCCCCTCTGCCCTTGTGTCCATTTGATTCTGTCTCTGCATTACCCACACTGATATTTTGTCCTTTGGCCTCTTTATCATGACTTTAATATCCCTCTCCTTATTCCATTTCTTTAATATGCATTCTTATAATGAACTAATATTTTTACACCCCCTGATTCTACAGAATGTGCAAGCAACCATTTTGTTAGAATTATGCATATTATAAAAAAAAAATCCAAACAATGCTACATGTCCTTTTTCTGCTCAATTCATGAAGAAATATGTCATCATTCTCCAAATTATAACAATTCAATGTTATTCTCCTATGAATAATCTTTCTAATGACTATTCCCATGCCCCAATCCAATCTCTAACATGAAATTTATGGCTTCTTGAAAAAAGTCGCTTTCACCTTTTTTGTGCAAATGGGGTATTGTAGCGGCAATGGAATGGTTGTTTGCCAATCTTGTCAAATTATTCCACGAGACTTTTAAGCTGGTACAGAATTCAAATTTTGCATAGACGCTTCCTTCAATCCACTTTCCTTGTGACCCCGGGCTCAAAACCACGGGCTTATCCACTCTAAGCGATGTTCCTTTAGCTCTTTTCTCTTTATTCTTCTACATAGGACCTCGTTTGAAAATGTTTGTGGGATTGTTTACTTCTAGGCCCTTCACACCTCTAATAAACCCCTTTACCTTATCATGAGACTGGTGTTGGAACCAGGTCCTTCTAACTTAGACATTCATGCATTCTTCCAGAGTAATACTTCCCGAAGTACACTTTGACGAAGTACTTATATTATCTCCATTAGTAGATCAGACGGTTGAGATTTAATCTCCCATTGACTGAATGATCCTGGTTCATCTAGAATATTCAGTGAAATAAATTATCACGACTTAATCAGGTGTTGAGATGGAAATTCCTTATTTATTTCGGGACTTTGACACTCCAAGCCTCCTGGATATTACAACTCTCAAGCTGTTCAACTTCGTCGGAATTATACCTGCTGAAGTGGTCATAAAGTGATGATGAACGCTTACCTTTGGTTAGAACCTCTACTTAAGCTATCCTTCCACTAGATTAATCCAACTACTATGACTTAATCAAGTATTAAGATAGATGGTCCTTATTATTTTGGGGCTTCGACACTTCGAGACTCCGAGATATTACAACTCTAAAGTCATTCAACCCCCCAGAGTTATAACTATCAAAGTGCTTACACCATCCTTCCACTTCTTGATTGAATGATTGAGAAAAGTACCAAAGGGATTTTATATCGACGGTTTGTGTGATTTCATTACTCCAGAACTCTTGGATATTATGGCTTACCCTTTACTTCCACTATACTCAATCGGAAGCTCAATAATTCACCCGAAGCTCCTCCTTGATCCGACAGCCTACATTAATTCGTGGGTTTGGCCTTCAGGGATTCCACCCATTTCTAACTCATTTATTCCTAGAATGGTCAACTTTGAATGACCATGGAACTCATCAACCCATTCAAATGGTTGAGGTTTTAATGGTTCGATCTTACAACTTTGGTTATACCCGAAATTTCTCAACTAGATCTTACGGCTCTCGTTTATCTGCCTTCTCCCGAAGATTTATTGACATGGGATCAATGCCCTTTAGAGGGTATATTCCTCCAAGATGACTTTGTATTTACACTTGGATTCAAACCGAACCATGATCGTTTATTTGTGCCTTTGGTCAGCGATCGATGGTTGTCATATCTCTCGACTGTAACAGAGTTTCCTAATAGTTCTGAAGGTGTTTCTTCAGTTGATTTGTTGGGAATTTGATCCCAATAGTACTTCCTTAAGGTTCTCCTTTTCCTAATATTTCCTTTGACCTTTCCAAATGTCTTAACGTTCCGAGATCTGATTTCGTGCAACCCAATACGCTATCTCTCTTGAGATTTAGGATCTCAAAGACATATTCTTTCTTAATGACAATACCATATTGATTTTCTTGACATCAATGCCAACACCATAATACTATGTCTAATAGTTATGGCCCATACCAGTCCAGTGTTTCAACCAGAATCTATGATATCAATATGTAACGTACCCAATGATCCAGAATCGGATCCACGAGCTTGATGGGGCTCAGAAAGGCCTAAAAATAAAAGTTTTTAGAATGGCTTACAAACAAACATGTGCATAGGCCTCGTCGATATGAACCCAACACAGCTTGAACAGGCTAAAACGAATGTCATATGCTTGATTTATGACAATATGTTTGTTTTTCCAAACATGCAAAACAATGATGATTCTACAGTCTATACGGTCCCCCATGGCAACTGACTGTACAGGCCATATGGTCGTACAACTGATGTGGTAGGCACAGTTGTAGGTCGACTAGGCGTATGGATGTTGATGTGGCAGGCACAATTGGCAGGTTGACTAGGCATACAGATGTTGACATGGATGGACAGTTGGCCCAATTTGAGAGTGACATGTGTCACCACTGTAAGGGTGACATGTGACACATTCGTACGACGACACGTGGCAGACAGTGATTGGGAAAGGATGTGCTGACAAGTCTGACAAATGGATGAATAGAAATATGACATGTGGCATTTATGATGGTGAATGGGGAGGTGCCATGTGGCCCAGACATGGGCTGTCACGTGGCACCCATGGATTGGTTGTTGGTTCATTACAAAATTTGTATGGGAGTGAACGAGGTTTGAAACTACAACCTCTGTTCGGGCTAAGTCTTGGTAGAGATGGGCTAGTTGGGCCACCCACAGATGGTGCTTACAAAATATAGAGCAATCTTTGTATTTAAGTTTAACAAATAATATGGGCGGAGGAGGTTAGGGCTAGGGTCTAGCCCCCAGCCCCGGTTATATGCTTCCACATGAACAACAACCAAGCTTCTAGGCATTTTACTCTAGGATAAGGAATGGGTGTGGGGGCCAACATAATAGACTACATAATATGCCATATGACCCAGGGCAGGTGACCAGAGGCCAGGTCGATTGGTGCACCATTCGAGCCATGGTTTTATCAGTTAGTGCCATGCCACCGATACTTGCGGGGCAAGGGCCAACACACATCCCCTAAGGGATGATGCTTGGCCATATGAAGACATATGCCCATGTTTTAGGAGCATGCACTCAGGACAGAGGGGCTTAGCCCAAAGTTTTTTTAAAAATGGGGTTTTAACGTTATAATATGGAATTTTTTAATGATTTCTTCAACTGATATTGGGGATGTTGGCCCTTTTTGGGGGTTATTGGGCCCTTTTTGAGGCCAAATCTTGGGAGGAAGTTGGGATATGGTTACCAACTTCAGATATATATAAACCAGGCCTTATTGATGCCATGGGAAGAGATTTATGGTGAAAATTTGCCAAGCCAAAGCCATTTTTATGCAGGGAAGCTATTGAGGAGCGCACCTTTGCGGGCCATTTCTGGGAACTCCGGTCATCTGATTTGAGTGTCGTTTATTCTGTTAGGTTCTTGAGATCTGGTAGAACAATACCAGATCTAGTTTGTAACCTTTTGGCACTGATGTGATGTACTTATTGATATTTGAATAGAAATAAAAAATCCTCACCCACTAAAACAAAGGTCTGGAGACGTAGGGGAGATTATCGAACTTCGTTATCACATTGGTGTTATGGTTTGTTGGTTTTTTATGATTTATTTCATATCTTCATATGTGTATATGGATTTTATGCTTCTTCTATAACTTATTCCTCTTTCTTTAGTCTTCCTAATTGGTTAATCAACACATTCTTAATAACTCAACCATAGTCGTGTAAAATATCTTTTCGGATCAAGTGGTATCAGAGCTAGTTGACGTTTGGATTTGAGTTTTTCATGTTAACCAGGGAAAAGCTACATTGTGGTGAAGGCGATCTTGTTGAAGAGAATAGATTGATTGGATTGAGAAAGAGAACTTCTCAAAGAGAGAGCATGGCATTGGAAGAGGGACTTTCTCAGGATGAGAAAGAGTTTCGAAAAACTTTCTTCGCCATGCCGGAGATGATGAAGGTTTTGTATGATGATTACTTGGAACAAAAGAGACCAAATCTGGGTGAATATTCAAAGGAAAAAAGTGAAGAAGGAGAGGATCCTCCTCAAATTCCTGTAGATTTTAACCTTGTACAATATCTACTAAAAACATATATTCAGTAAAGGAACAAAAAAAATACAATGGCAAATACAAACATTACACAGATATTTTTCCCCTGGAAACCCAAACCGGGAAAACCAATATATTCTATATTATTCATCATGTTACAATGTTTACAATAAAAAATACATATAGGATCTAGAGGCATCCAAAATCCTAACCCAATGACTTGGATTAGTCCAAAACCCTAATTCCTTAATCGGAAATAGAAAACCATCAGCAAAGAAACCATTTGCCAAAAAAAAACCTAAATATAATGCGGTCCCAAGGCAGAAAAAATGTGGTCCCAATGCAGATATTTTTTTTCTCGAGGGCATTTCCCCTGAACCCCCACGCAGGGGGCTTCGCCCCCCTCAAACCCCATTGCATGCCTAAATTATATTCTTAGACACTACTAATTGTGTAAATAATATAACACATACCCAACATTCTCCCACTTGTTGTTTTCTTTGGACATAGGGGGTTACAAGGTTACATAGTCAACAATCTAGGGCATCAATGCCCATGGATCCTCTACACCAAGAGAACTTCTTAGTGCTCATAGATTTTTCTAATGAATCTGCAACATTATTCAAGTGTCTACCTTCATCAACAATACTTTCTTTTCTTCAACCATGTCTCTCACAAAGTGATATTGAATATCAATATGCTTTGTCTTTGAATGATGAGCTCGGTTCTTTGCCAGAAAAATTGCACTCTGACTATCACAATCTACTCTTATAGATTTTTTTACCAACCCAATACCTAAAAATAATATTTGTAACCATACTTCTTCCTTACTTGCATGAATGGCTGCCATGTATTTAGCTTCTATAGTTGAAAGTGCCACTACAACTTGCCTTTTGCTCATCCAACTTATTTCTCCTCCAAACAGGTTAAATACATACCCACTTGTATATATCCTATGATCCAGATCTCCAGTCCAGTCTACATCAACAAATCCATGTATATCCACCACTCTATCCAATCCTGTTCTTCCTTCATAGCACAATCCATCACTAGCAGTGCCACACAAATACCTGAAAACCCTTTTTACTGTTGTCCAATGCTCCTTCCCTGGTTTTGACATATACCTACTCAAAACTCCCACTACATGTGCAATGTCTGGTCTAGTAAAGACCATTTTTTGGCACAAGGGCAGACCTAGGGTTCACTCCAAGAGCGCACCAACAAGCCTTAGCTATTGACCCTTTTGACAACACCTGCGAAGCAGATGCAGTCTCACCCGAAGCAGCTATGAGGGGGTTACAAGACAGAGATGTCTACGACCAAAGGAATATCAAGTGGATATTATATAATAACAACTCAATATGCATCTAACCCTTATCAAGATAGATCTATCCTGCATAGATAGAGATCTGATCTAACAAAATAATGTAATTAACCATGTAAGAACAACAGAGATCAAAGTATCAATCACACACACAACACATGATATGCGTGATTCACCCTCTCTCTAGGGTTACATCCACATAACTGTGCTTATGATATATTAAGATAAATCTTATAGTTCTGATTTGCGCTCTTAGCCAGTAGATCTCCTCTCTTCTTCTCTCTTTCTCCCACCCTTCTACGCACCCAACTGCAGGTCTTGATATTCACACCCAGCTAAAGATCTTACAATACTAGAAGGCTCTCACTCTCAACACTTCTCTCTCTCTCTTGGTGCAATAATATCTCAATCAACCACAATCAATATCTATACCCAACACTAGTACCCACCCGACCTAGGTCAATTCGACCTCTACTTATAAATTATAGTCCCTCACCAACAGCCTTAGGTTGAAACCTACGTGTCAAAACCCTAATTACCCAAAACCCTAGGTCAACTTGACCCACTTTTCCCGGGCTTCACCAACCTGTCTCTCCTTTCTTCCCACATGGTGCTAATGGTATCTTTCTCTGCATTCTGAGTTGTCCTCGATCCATCTTCCTTGCTTATCTATCATCCTTGATCTCCTCATCCGACGGCTAGTTTTTTCGTACTTCGCTCCGATTTTTCTTCTCTTTTGCTTACTTCGACCTAGTGACAGTCACTGTGTATTCCGTGCGGTTCATGTTAGACCTTTTCTTCCTTGATATTCATTTTATTTCATACCCAAGGGCCAACAGCCCCCCAACACTCACCTGTGACTCGTCCTGAGGCACTTTAGATCTAATCCTTCTATTTCACTTCGACTTTGGACGACACAGTGCAGTCTTTGCTTTATGATTTGTGTCTCTTCTCTTCCCTTGTGCAAACTGTCTTTTTTGTGTCTGGTACCCATTTTCAACTACACCTAGTACCAAGACCCTTATCCTATTGTTTTTATTGAGAGTTGCAAGGAAACTAGTTGTCATAGTACAACATCAGTTGACTCCCATTCACCAATCCTTCTTTCCATTCTCCCTTCAATGTTTTCAGTTGTACAAATCCTCCTTATGTGACATAGGTGATCTCATATGGTCTGAGCCAATGCATTCTGAACTTCCCTGGGTGTCTTATGAACTTACTGTCATACACTAGTACTAAGTCACCTTGCTTGAATGTCTTATGCTTGATGTGCCTGTCACGATATGCCTTTTCTCATTCTTTCTAAACCTGCTGGTGAAATCATGTAATGAATCGGTATTCCTCTAGTTCGACCAACTATGCAAGCCTCTTCTAAATAGCACCAGTATCATCCATGTCTGTAAATGAAATAATTCTTAAGCTTGGTACCAAGTATTCCATCGGGAAAACAACTTCAAGACCATAAACCAACTTGAAAGGGGTCTGCATTGTTAATTTCTTGCAAGTAGTTATATAATCCCAGAGTACTATTGGTACTCTTAAATCCCAGTTAGCCCTATTCACACTGCAAATCTTCATCAATGTTGTCTCCAAGATCTTGTTGAATGCTTCAACCATTCCATTTGCTTGTGGATGGTAAGGTGTACTCTTCTGATGGTAAACTGAAAATTCTTTAGTCGGGGCTTCAACTGTCTTGTTGATGAAATGAGTGCCTTGATTAATCATAAGGGTCTTAGGGAATCCAAACCTGGTGATTATGTTGTTAAAGATAAATCACGCAGCTGTAGTTGCATTACAATCCTCGAATTATCTTGCTTCATCCCATCTGGTTAAGTATTCAGTCACGGTAATGATACACCTTGCTTCTGTCTGCTTCCCTAGTGGGTTTATATGCCCAATGAATTCAATGGCCCATTTCTAAAATGCTTGTAGGGTCATCTGCGGTGCTAATGGAATTTCATCTCTTCAGGATGGTTTTCCAACTCTCTGGCATATATCACAAGCTCTAGCATAATTCTTATCATCTTTGTGTATAGTAGGCCACCAAAGGCCAACTCTCAGGACCTTCTTTGCAGTTGCTTTCCCTGCATAATGTCCTGCTGTGATGCCTTCATGAGCGTCTTCAGGGACCAGTGGGTGATCTTCCTGCATAACGCATCTTATTAGTATCTCATCAGGTCCCATCTTATATAGCTAACCATCTATCAGTGAAACATTTGTAGCGCACACCACTAGTTGTTTCTTCTGGGGAGTTGTATATGCACTAGGTGCCATTCCTGTTGTCAGGAACTGGATGATGTCTATGAAGTGGTCGTCAATCTTTCTAATGATGAGCAGTTGTGCATCTGGCAGTGTATCCTCCAAACTGGTGGGTTCTTCTCCATGTTCCAACCTCGACAAGTGGTCAGGGACCTTGTTCATTCTTCCTGGATTAACTATGATCTCAAAGTCATATTCCTGAAACAGTAGGAGCCATATGCATATCCACGCCCCCAACACTGGCTTGTTGACTAGGTATTTCAGTGCGGAGTGATCTGTGATCATTTTAAAGTGTCCTCCCACTAAGTAGTGGCGGAATTTTTGGAATGCATATACCATGGCCAATCCTTCTCTCTTTGTGGTGGTGTAGTTAACTTCTGTTGTGGATAACTTCCTGCTAGCAAAGTCTAATGGGTGATTGATGTCTCATTTTCCCGGCTGTGCCAGTACTTCTCCTAGTGCAATAGAAGACGCATCAACGTGCACATGAAACTCCTTGCTCCAATCTAGAAAAACCAGAATGGGCACAGTGACCATCTTCTATTTCAGTGTGTCAAAGCTCTGTTGGCATTCATCTGTCCACCCAAACTAGAAGTCCTTCTTCAACAGCTTCTCCATTGGTGTTGTAATTTAGGCATAGCCTTTAATGAATTTCCTATAATAGCCAGTGTGTCCTAGTGCAGTGCACAGTTGTCTAACTGAAGTAGGAGGTGGGAAATCAACTATAATTGCAAATTTAGATGGATCAACCAAAAATCCTTGCTTGCATACAATATGACCTAATAATACTCCAAATGGTGAGAAGAAGATGCACTTCTTTAAATTCAAAGAAATTTGACACTACCTGCATTTATCCAACATTAGCCTTAGACATTCAATATGGTTTTTCAACAAACTAAACACAGTCCAATCATCAAAATATGCTTCTAAAAATTTATGCAAGAATTCTTTGAACGCTTCGACCACCACCCTAGAAAACATGGTTGGGGCATTCTTTAGTTCAAATGGCACTGCTATGGATTGATAGGATCCCCATTCTGTGGAAAACATGGTCTTATGGAGGTCCTCCTTGGAAATCTGGATCTAATGGTATCCTGAAAATCCATCTGTAA
>JASDQU010394928.1:0-10090 GCA_032191745.1 Picea mariana | reverse complement strand
TAATTCCAATTTAGCTAGGTATTCTACAAGGAGGAATTCAGAAGGCATTCTTAACTTCATTCTTGAACCTGAAAAGGCTTATCGAAGGAGGTTAGCTAAAGCCTATTTTCGTAGAGTACTTAGTCATTTAGGAACTGAGTCCATTTTTGATATCCACTTGCTTTTTGCTAGTAGTAATTTTTCAGAAATGGCCATATGTGATCCTTGTGATTTTAGTGCAACTAATAATTATCCACATGCTATTCGTGAAAAGGCCATTGAAAAACTTCCTAGTTTCCAAGGCAATAATGCCATTTCAGCTAAAATGCATGTGAAATCTTTTATGAGATGTATAAATAAATGGTGTGCTGCACATGATTATGAAGATGTAAAAATGAAGTGATTTGTCCTTTTCTTAGAAGATGATGCTTCAGACTGGTATGAAGACACGCTGGATAACACTTTCAAAAGATAATTAATGTAAAAGATAATTAATATGGTAATTATTAATTATATTTTGAGTTATTGAGGTTGGCCCTATTGTGCCAATAGACACATCATTTGATGTGATAATTCTTATATAAATAAAGGTGAATCCTCATTGAGGAAACACACTTAACATTGTGTCATCTCATGATTTCCGAAGTTGTGGTCTGAAATTATGAGAATTACAACACCCTCTTGTGTGCTAGGTTTTGTGATGGTGTGGGAGGTCTTTTTCTTGAGAATATAGGAAAGGATTGGCTGGGTGTTCTTCCCTTGTTGAGAAGGGTTTCCCAAGATACTTCTTGTGTTTTTGTGCATGGTTATTCTTCATGTGATCTTGGTTTGCTGCAGTAGTTATGGTTCAGTTTATGCTAAACAGTAAGAAAATTAAAAATGCATCAGCCTACCATAAAATCAACATGGTATCAAAGCAGGTCCTGAAGAAGATTGTTGCACAATTGAAGGAAAGCTGCTAAACTATTATCACTGATTTAAGGAAAAGAAGGCCGGACACCTCATTTTTCTGTGGAGTTTTGGTGATCCGATTTGAATTTTTGGTGACCTCAGTCCTGCCATAAACAGGGACCGGGTGAAGCTTCCAGTTCGTTGTTTTCTTGGTTTTGGACAGGTACTGTGAAAAGGAGAGTAGCCGCAGGGCTAGACCTGTGTGGAGGGCTTCTACCGGTGCCTAAAGGGCTGCCACAGAAGATCAACCAGCCTAGGAGAGGCCAGCCGCAACCTACAGGAGGTTCGGCCTAGGGAGATAAGGCTGCGAGAGGCCCGCTGAATTTAAGAGGCTATTCCTGCTAGTAGCGGACTGTGGATGGGTGTTTTTGGAGGTCCGTGAGGCAGTCCTAGGGAGGCCGAAGTTTGCTGGAAATTTCTAGGAAATTCTGGGCAGTATTGGGGGTTGTTACAACCACCCTAGCAACAATATAAAGGGATGCTATTATGGCTGTAACTTCCAGTACAACAACAGATTTTTTTAGGGGCAGTTTTGAGGGCTATTTGAGTGCTATTACAGGTATGTAACAGACAGAGAAGAGGGTTGTTAAAACCACCTTGTACAACAGTGTTTGGAGTAGACTTGAGGACAGTCTATGGAAGCTTGCAGTAAGTTGTATCAGACCTGTGATAAGGGCTGTGTTAAGGTTGTATGAGGGCTGGTACAAGGAAACGAGTGCTGTCATACTCCTGTCACTAGCATAAAGAGAGGGTCATCACTTATGGTTGGGCTTTAAAAGTGGCCGCAGACTTGGGGAGCAAGCCCAGCCATAGCCACAAGTATGGTAAGGCAGCCGCAGTAGAGAGTGGCCACTCCAGGGATGCCACAGCCACAAGAAGCACACTAAGCAATCTTCAGAACTGATCTTGAACAAGTTCTCCTTGAGGTTATGTGGCAGGTGGCCACAAGAAGCTACAACAACACAAATTGTATTCTAGTCTATGGTAAACAAGCAAGGAATATCATTGCTCGTCATGACATTGACAAGCAAGCAAAATCTCCATTGGTGTACACTCTCAGGTATGCACTTGTATATATTATTTGCATCATTGTCATGAGGGTACTTGCAGGGGGAAGGAACCCTTGCTGCAATCATGGATCCAGAGGGATCTCAATCCATTCAGAGGAACAACACACCGGAAGTGAAGACTCTAGGTTTGATTGTTTTAATTATCATGCCTCTAACCTACATTTCAAAGCTGTAATGTCCCCACTTTGGGACAGCAGGGTATTACATAGTGTCATGATGACCGGAGTAGCCAGTTGGAGATTATAGCGAGTACAGGAGCTATTGAGGGATATTTTGGGGTCCAGCTTGCATCGCTCATGCTATTTCATCATTTTGATCCATTCCGCATAGATTGGATTTGGTTTCGTTGCATTTCAACGATTTCCATGATTTTGAGTATTTTGAGCTACAGGTTAATTAAATTCACTGAAGAGGGCATTTTGGGCACAATACTTGGAGGAACCTCTCAGTGTAATAGCTCATTGGAATCGGGAGGAACAACACTATAGGATAGGATGAGGAGAAGTGACTTTTAGTGGCCAGGGAAGCCAGAAGGAGAGATAAGGCGCTTTTCAGAAGTAAAAAGGTTAATTAATTAATTAATTAATAATTAAAAAAGAAAAGTCACTTTGGAGAGACAAGTGAGCAGGAAGTATAAAGAAGAGGCAAGGGCCTCTATTCTCTCATTCATTCATGTATGTCTATCATTTTTGATATCTGGCTTCTAGCTAGAGGGCCCATCTCTTGGGGGTTTTGAGGGTTTTGACTTAACAAACCCTAGAGGATGATTCGGTGGTGAAAGATTCCACCTAGCTTGTCCCAGGCTTGGTCTCGGAGATGCAATACTCTCTCACACCATTCTAGTTCCATATCTACTTAGTGCAGGAGGGTTCTACACCTGCCACATGCATAGGAAGAGAAGGAGGGCGCACCATTGGGGTTTTCCAGCAAGGGGGGCGCACCGTTTATTGAAGGAAGGTTCGTTGCAGGAGTTTGAGGGATCCCTTGGAGACTTGAGCACTTGGATTTTACTTGCAGGGCCTTGGCCATGATTTCTAGTGCCTCTTGGGAGAGTTTTATGGTACAGATTATTTCCTAGAGCATTGGGACGAATTGGAGAGGAGGAGGACATTTTGGAGATTTAGATCTATTAAGTTTGGAGGGGTTATACTTCAGATCTGACCCTGAGACTTCACATAGTGACTTGCAGTGTCTCGATCTATCTTTCTATCAAGTTTCAGGGCATTTGGAGGCCTCCTTCACCAGGGCCGAAATTATAGGGTTTGACAGTTTTAGGAGGGTGTAGCTCCATTAGAGGATTCAACATTTGGAGGAGTTTGCCTTGGTATTTCGGTTTGAGATTTCAGGAGGGGATTCTACTCATCCCGATCTATAGTTCGACATCTTCAACATAGCATTTGGAGGTCTCCTTCATCAGGGCCGAAATTATAGGGTTTGACAGTTTTAGGAGGGCGCAACTCCATTGGAGGATTCAACATTTGGAGGAGTTTCCCTTGGTAGTTTGGTTTGAGATTTTAGGAGAGGATTCTACTCATCTCGATCTACAGTTCGACATCTTCAGTGTAGCATTTGGAGGTCTTTGACAGTAGGGCCGAATTATTGAGGGTCTTCAGGGTTTCAACAGGGCGTGGCATCTTCCAGCTTGGGGGGTTAGCATTTCTTACGACCCAGATCTACTCTTGCATTGGTCTTCAGTGAGTATTCAGCCTTCAGAGGCTTATAGTATCTTCTATTGGAGCATTTTGTAGCAGCTTCTATCTTCTTTATTGGAGCCATCTACTGAGCATTCCAGATCGGCATCTTCATTGTATCAGGTTCTTCTATTTATGAATAAAATCAGATCTGAGATGTTTTGGCTTGTCTATCATGTTGTTGATCTTGCATATGGTTGAGGTATGTTCCATTATAGTATCTTCTTGTTTATTGCTGCAAACACACATATAAACCATCAGTAAAACCCTAAGCGTAACCTAAAGGATCACTGTAAGAAAAGTGTTTGACGAAATGCCACAAACAATAAAAGTATTAAAAGACACCCAAAACCGTGATGTTCCTTGCATCTTGGCTTGGGAACATTATAGTGGTATCAAAGCCTAGATTCCTACCAGCCAGTGGGGATTAGCAGAGTTACAATGAAGATGAATATTATTAGCAGGATTGTTGAGTGTGAGAGGGATATGAAACCCTCAATGAGAATTTCAAGGGGCTATTAACATTCCAATGGTTCCTATGCTATAAAAATCCTAGTTGGAGTAAAGAAGAGATTACATGTTGGGTCAACGAAATGGAGGAAAATAGAGCAACCACAACTAGATGGAGAGAGACACAGAGTAACCCTACACTCATTAGGAGCAGGCAACGTTGCTACAGTTGCAAAGTGCCCTGGGAACCAGAACATAGATGTAGGGGTAGAGGTAAGAAACACATCATTGAGGTGATCTATGATAGTGATGATGAGGTGTGTGAGGATACAGAGCTAGAGATAGATGCTTATTTGGAGCAGGATGCTAGTGACTCTTGCATAGAGGCTAGTGATTCTGGCGCGCTTGAGGAGGATAGTGACCCTTGTGCATTGGAGGAACAGTGGGATGGACATGATGACATCACCTGCATTTCAACAGACATATCAGATGGTGTTGATGACCCTACACCTCAATAGAGTGAAGACACTAGTGGAGATTCACAGGTGTTAGCACCTAGAGATGATGAGCCCCTTATGTTGGCTGTGACACATCTGTCTTTTTTCCAGACACCCATGATAGCCACGTCACATGAGGATATCAGTGGCATTCTAGATATGATGGAGGAGCCTTGTGTGAGGGATGCACACCACAGACATATGGATCCAGAGACCGAGGAGGAGAGACATGACTTAGAGATAGTAGACCTTATACACACATATCAACATGAGGAGATTGAGTCACCTCTTGTGGAGACTCCATTGTTTGAGCAGGTTGCGGAGACTCTAGGACCAGCCTGTAGTGGTGAGGACGTACCCTTTATTGATCAGGATGATCATAGCACGTGTCTGGACACATCTGTATGGGATCCAAGTGCAGTTGATAGTAGCAGGATGAGTGCACAGGAGGACACATCAACTCATACAGGTTACAGCATGAGTCAGAGGGAGCTGGCAGTTGGTGATGATGTACATTCACATACTAGCAGTGAGAGACATGAGGTAGCACCTCAGCATGACTGTGATCAGGAGTCACACTACTTGGTAGGATCACTGATGGGTATGGAGAGTTATGATCCGGAGGCACACGAGCTACCCTCCACGGGGATCTTTGAGACAGTCAGGCACTCACATACACATGGGGACTCCAGAGCCAGGGGCAGTTTTGATGACACTTCCATTTGTGTCCCGAGAGAGATTGACCTTCATGTAGAGGTTGATCTAGTAGTACGCCCAGGACCCATGATGTTGCAGGAGTATACAGGAGACTACTTGAGTATGCAAGAGCATACAGTGGTGAGTGATGACTCACAGAGACATGCAGATATTTACAGTGAGATCCAGAGGGGTGTATTGACTTGCAGGGAAGAGACACACTTCGGGGAGCATGTAGATGCCTCTCCAGCGACACATACTTATGAGAGATCACATTCACAGTATGAGAAGTTGCATGGGAGATGAGGGTGGTTGACTAGCAGTTGGAGGAGTTATTGCCAGTTGTACCTGATGATTGGGGTTCGGTGATGACTACAGGCGAGTATTTATCATGGGTACTGGTAGATGAGCTTTTGGTCGAATCCTTGGGATTGACCAAAGCCGGTGGTATTTTCCAGTCCTACAGTCAGCTACAGATGTTTCTGTTAGCCTTGCCTAACACTTTTATCATAGACAATAGTATGAGGAGAGATAGATAGTGGATGAGGGCATGGAGAGTGGCTAGGCTGAGACCACCTAACATGAGTACTTTTACGGCATACAACAGGATAGAGGTGTATCGTCATAGGCAACTAGTGGAGACTTGGTGCGTGATGGTGAGCATCATAGGTCTTGGGATAGCAGACATCTCAGAGAGCGACACAGTTACGGCTTCTCATGAGGATGAGCACAGAGGGCTTCCGACAATGCTCAGTATGACACATGAGCAATTAGTAGGGATTGGAAGTGATAAACTTCTAGGGTTTCCATGGGATTCGAGAGTTCCTTTTGTTAGTAGGTTGTTTCACCTTATGATGACCCAGATTGTGTCAGAGAGCCACATACCTCACTCTGGGTTGGTTTCATGCGGGCTTGCAAGGGCCTGTCGTATGGAGCGAGATAGTTTCTCCTTTTGGATACTCACGATCGAGTATGGAGATGGTTGCGCAGGTGTTACCTCCACAGAGATAGTTTTACAGATGCAACTTCTTGACAACAGGTCCAATTGCCACAGGTACTTTAGCATGAGGATCCAGGAGTGGAGCATCTAGTACATATAAAGAGTGCAGACAGGGATGGTCAGGATAGTGTAGTGCCAACATGGTGATCTTCGACAGAGATTAGCATGGGACTTAGGGATTGCAGGATTGAGCATTTCACTGACTGACAGGGGCGAGTGGACCTTTGCAGAGGAAAGTTGTTCTGACTTTCCATTGAGCTTCAGTGTTGAGGAGAGCACATCACTTGAGGGTGTCTCACGAAGGTATTGCAGTACCTCATTCTGGCATCAACATGGGCAGTTGATGGGGTCCATGTTGATCTTGTTAGTATCTTGGAGGATGGACTCATTCCAGGATGAGGCCATGTGTCATGTGTAGGAGATTCACAGAATTGATATATTTCAGGACTATGCTTCACAGGGTATTGCAGTTCATTTCCTAATATGGGACCTAGGGGGTGGAGTCTATTATCATTCATCTTTGGACAGATTCTACTGTGTGTCCTACCGGTGGACATGGGATCTTGGTATTATACTTGGAGGGATTTGGTTATTGCTTGAGGACAAACAATATTCTAGCAGGGAGGACTGTAATGTCCCCACTTTGGGACATCAGGGTGTTACACAGTGTCATGATGACTAGAGTAGCCAGTTGGAGATTATAGCGAGTACAGGAGCTATTGAGGGATATTTTGGGGTCCAGCTTGCATCGCTCATCCTATTTCATCATTATGATCCATTCCGCATAGATTGGATTTGGTTTCATTGCATTCCGACGATTTCCATGATTTTGAGTATTTTGAGCTATAGGTTAATTAAATTCACTGAAGAGGGCATTTTGGGCACAATACTTGGAGGAACCTCTCAGTGTAATAGTTCATTGGAATCAGGAGGAACAACACTACAGGATAGGATGAGGAGAAGTGACTTTCAGTGCCCAGGGAAGCCACAAGGAGAGATAAGGCGCTTTTCAGAAGTAAAAAGGTTAATTAATTAATTAAAGTGATTTAATTAATTAATTAATAATTAAAAAAGAAAAGTCACTTTGGAGAGACAAGTGAGCAGGAAGTATAAAGAAGAGGCAAGGGCCTCTATTCTCTCATTTATTCATGTATGTCTATCATTTTTGATATCTGGCTTCTAGCTAGAGGGCCCATCTCTTGGGGGTTTTGAGGGTTTTGACTTAACAAAACCTAGAGGACGATTCGGTGGTGAAAGATTCCACCTAGCTTGTCCCAAGCTTGGTCTCGGAGATGCATTACTCTCCCACACCATTCTAGTTCCATATCTACTTAGTGCAGGAGGGTTCTACACCAGCCACAGGCATAGGAAGAGAAGGAGGGCGCACCATTGGGGGTTTCCAGCAAGGGGGGCACACCATTTATTGAAGGAAGGTTCGTTGCAGGAGTTTGAGGGATCCCTTGGAGATTTGAGCACTTGGGTTTTACTTGCAGGGCCTTGGCCATGGTTTCTAGTGCCTCTTGAGAGAGTTCTATGGTATAGATTATTTCCTAGAGAATTGGGACAAATTGGAGAGAAGGACATTTTGGAGATTCAGATCTATTCAGTTTGGAGGGTTATACTTCAGATCTGACCTTGAGACTTCACATTGTGTCTTGCAGTGTCCCGATCTATCTTTCTAGAAAGTTTCAGGGCATTTGGAGGCCTCCTTCATCAGGGCCGAAATTATAGGGTTTGACAGTTTTAGGAGGGTGCAACTCCATTAGAGGATTCAACATTTGGAGGAGTTTCCCTTGGTATTTCGGTTTGAGATTTCAGGAGGGGATTCTACTCATCTCGATCTATAGTTCGACATCTTCAACATAGCATTTGGAGGTCTCCTTCATCAGGGCCGAAATTATAGGGTTTGACAGTTTTAGGAGGGCACAACTTAATTGGAGGATTCAACATTTGGAGTTGTTTCCCTTGGTATTTCGGTTTGAGATTTCAGGAGGGGATTCTACTCATCCCGATCTACAGTTCAACATCTTCAGCGTAGGATTTGGAGGTCTTTGACAGTAGGGCCGAATTATTGAGGGTCTTCAGGGTTTCAGGAGGGCGTGGCATCTTCCAGCTTGGGGGGTTAGCATTTCTTACGGCCCAGATCTACTCTTGCATTGGTCTTCAGTGAGTATTCGGCCTTCGGAGGCTTATAGTATCTTCTATTGGAGCGTATTGTAGCAGCTTCTATCTTCTTTATTGGAGCCATCTGTTGAGTTTTCCAGATCGACATCTTCATTGTAGCAGGTTCTTCTATTTATGAATAAAAGTAGATTTGAGATGTTTTGGCTTGTCTATCATGTTGTTGATATTGCATATGGTTGAGGTATGTCCATGATTGTATCTTCTTGTTTATTGCTGCAACACACATGTATAATTCATCAACATAAACCCTAAGGCCAAAATCAAGAGGCCAACTTGCAAGTAAACACATGTAAACAAGTAGATTAGCAAAGTGTTTGACGAAATGCCACAACCAGAAAAAGTTTTAAAAGACACCCAAAATCGTGATGTTTCGTGCATCTTGGCTTGGGAACATTACATAAGGTTGCTACATTACAAGTAGGTGTTGTAGCTGTGACAACAATCCTTAAATTGTTTTGATTCTAGAGTTGTACTCATGAATCTCCTCTAGGAGATATTCTTGTCTTGTTTCCTTTCTTTTGTTTTCTTGTTCCAGGCAGGTTAACAACAAAAGAAGATGTTTTCCTTTAGACTTCAGAGGGAGTCACTTGACTCAGAGGGAGTCAAAACTATTTGAGAAGAAGGAAAAGACAATACCTTCTCCCCTTCAGCAGTTAAGAGTGAGACAGTTGTTGATCCAGTTGCTCCAATTGATATTCCTAGAGACATTGCAGTAGGTCATGAAAGGTTGTCTACGCTCGACAAACTCTGCAAGGGGCAGAGGGACTTGCAGCTCCTCAAGTCACGTTCCGAGAGAGCAAGAGAAACCAAAGAGACCTTCAAACTACTTTTCAGCCATGAGCCACATCATTGATTCTGAGCCTTCTTGTCATGGAGAAGCTACAGGTGAGCATGTATGGAAAGATGCCATGACAGAAGAATATCAATAATCAGTCTATCTGAATGATGTATGGGATATTGTTCCGAGACCAAAAGAAGTCTATAGTGACTTCCAACTTCCAAGTGGATCTATATGATTAAGCATGCAGTTGATGGAAGTGTCGAGAAAAATAAAGCGAGATTTGTAGCCAGAAGATTCCCATAGAGGGAGTTGTCTGTAATGAGACATTTGATCCAGTATCCCGATACACTTCCATCTGTACTATCATCCATGAGTTGAAAACTACATCATATGGATGTAAGGACAACCTTTCTCAATGTTGAGATTGAGTAAGAAGTTTACATCGAGAAGCCAGAAAGATTCGTAATATACAAATGAGAAATCACATGTGTACAGGTTGAAGAAAGCCCTGTATGGCCTAAGGCAGACACCTCATGCTTGGTACGAGAAGATGGATGGAATCTTGATGAGTTTGGGTTTCAGCAAGAGTGTTGCTGATCCAAACCTATATTATTGTTGATTTTTCAATAAGCTAGGTTAAGCATGTAGTTCATTTCAATTTTGTTTTAACCATAAACAAGAATGTTGTAGCAACCAAGAGCACAAGAAGAAACACCATGCACAAGAACACAAGAAGTATCCTGGGAAACCCTTCTCAACAAGGGAAGAAAACCTAGCCCAATGGTTTCATG
>JASDQU010394927.1:0-10860 GCA_032191745.1 Picea mariana | reverse complement strand
TCAGGGACAGGCATTCCTTAGGGTTTATACATTCTCTCCAGGGTGCACTTTGATTAGTGTAGGAAGAATGGCCCAGGGTGGGGAATGGTCCAGGTTCAGAAGACAAGACAGTTGTTCTTCCTTGCTTGAGAAGAATAGTCCAGATATCTCATTGTTCTACTCTAAGGGCAGATATTCTTTCAGATCTCACAGATGTGAGTGAAAGATTGGCCCAAATGATTCAATTTATATCATAACATTGTTTCTGTGCAGGTTTCTATCAGATGATTGTTATGAAGACTGTATGACAATAGATGTATACTACTGTGGTGGATGTGTTCTATTGTTCATGACTATACGTTGCTGATCAAGTACTTGTGTGTTACTTGGTGTGGTAGTGTACCACTGGATTGTAGTTATGTACTACTATGGATAGACACAGTTGTGTTCTATTTTGTTCTGATTTCCTTGAAGATTATCAACAGTTTATTGGAATAATTATCAGCCAGATGAATGATGAACAGAGATTTTCCAGACAGAAAATGGTTCAGAACATTTACTCTTCTAGATTAGAAGAATGGCTCTTGTATCACTCTGTGGAGTGAGCATCATGTCTGATTACTCAGATAGAGTATGGTTTTGAGAGATGATGCAGCTGATGATGATGATGGTGCTCATGATCTAGTCATGATCTAGTCCATATAACTATGTTGATGCTACTGGGTGAATGGTATGTTTTGTGCTCAAGACCAGTACCTGTAATACCTCCCTAGCTAGGAGGGAGTGTTGATATTATGGTAGCTGCGGGAGGTATTTACCTCCACGTGTAAACCTGACAAGGATAGAATACTCCGAGAAGCAAGAAGAAACCCTAATGAGTTGGCTAATAACCTTAGAATACTTGTTGGCTCAAGAAGATAATTTATATTAGGTTATTAGCCTCCAAGAGAAGAAGTCGGCCAGAAATAATAATATATACTGAACAGACAGATACCCAGAATGAGAAGTCGGCCCAGGCAGTTAGCCAGAATTAGTATAAATACAGGAGGCCAGTTCTCATTCTGGCAGGCAGTCTCAGAATTGCAGAGAAACACTTGTGCGCACTGTAGTTGCCCAGTTTCTGTGTAGGTTTCGAGGAGAGTTGCTGTTGCAGTTGCTACAGCTAGCAGTTACGCTTGGATTATCTCTTGGCTAGGGTTTGGACTATCTGATCAACTCTTATTGGTGCGCTATCCTTGGCGAAAGGTGCACTACCCTTTGTTTGGCCATCTAGCCTAGGGTTTGATTCTGGAGTGATTCTCTGTCAAGGTTAAGGTGCTCGAAGGGTGGCTTCGGCCTATGGTTGGGTGACAAGGGTATTGTCAATGGTAAAACAAGCACATCCACTTATATTCTAACAGTTGCAACATCAGTGCACATATTCTCTTGATGTGGCTAGGGATCCAAATCCATCTAGGAAAGGTCTTCATTGTCAAAAGCTGTTGGCTGAGTCTCCACAACCCAATCTGATGAGGGATCAACATCATCCAAGAATATGTTGCTGTATTCAGGGGTTTTGTTCAACAACTGGTTGCGCCTCAACCTAAGGTTATACTGAACAAATACCATATCATTCAACCGTTTTTTCTCTAAACGGTTTTGCTTTTTGGTGTGTATATGCTCAAAAACACTCCAGTTGCGTTCATACCCAGAAGCACTGCATGTCTAGCTCAATATCCGAATTGCAAATTTCTGCAATTCAGGGCACTAGTTACCAAATCGTTGCCACCAATAAGCTGCATGTAAAGACAAAGAAGATTTAGCAAAGGAGTTTGAAAGTTTGACTTAATTTTTTCCATGAATAATATAATTGAAAGACTTTACAATTACTTACCTGGTGGATCTTTTGCTCTACTACGAACAACCATAGCCATGTCAAAGGTACCAATACTCTCATTGAAATGCAAGAGTTCGCTGTGTATCTCATCTTGTTTGTTGGAATCAGGGACCATGCGCTCAATGCATTTGTATAATCCTTCTTTTACCTCCCCATCCGCTTCAAAATCTTTTGTGTAATGGTACCTTTCAAAGAGTTAAAACTTAAGAGTCAATGAGTTTGAAACATTAGCTAAAGTTTAAACATTTGCAATTAAAATTTAATAATATATCTTAAAAACTTTGAAATTACTTACTACTTACCTAGGATTCAAGTAAGATCCTGTAGCATGTAAAGGTCGATGGCGTTGTTTATTCCATCTTTCATCAATGATTCTCCACAAAGGAAGAAAATTTTGTCTTTTACCCTGATATGCTTCCTTTATTGCCTCCTTGGCTTGATCCATGGCCTCATAAATAAAACCCATGGCTGGTTTATGACCATCCACCATTCTCAAGACTTTCACAAGAGGTGCACTAAATACCACTATCTTCTCTGCCCTTTTCCAAAATGCTTTCTCATACACTTTTTCAACAATTTCTTTGCCTTTAGCCTTCTTGCTCCACTGAGATGCATTCCACTCATGACAAGAGAACATCTTTCTCAGGTTGGCATTTTGGTTGATCATGGATTGCAACGTAAGAAAATTCATTGCAAAACGTGTGATAGCCGACCTGACAAGCTCTTTTCCACCAGTGTTTTTTCTCATAAGGGTCAAAACCCATGTGTGGTTGTAAATGTACCTTGTTATGCTTTTACCTTGTTCCACTGTGTTTTTCACCCATTCAGTTTTCCCAATATCCTCAAGCATGAGGTCCAAACAATGAGCTGCACAGGGAGTCCACCAAATGGTACGATGCTTTTCCTCTAACTTCCTTCCAACTGCAACATAATTTAAGGCATTATCTGTGATAACTTGTACAACGTTCTGCACCCCCACCTCCTCAACTACTTCATCCAAAAGACAAAATAGTAAATGTGCATCTTTCACTTGATCAGATGCATCCACTGATTTAAGGAACATAGTTCCTTTAGGGAAAGCAATAAGGAAGTTGAGACATATATTATTGGCTTCTGATGATGGAATCACTAGGGCGCACTCACAGAGCCTAGGAGGTGCACAACACCCCAGGGGATGCCATCTAGAACTTCAAAGGACAGATCTTCAGTCCGACAGTTACCGGGAGGAGCCTAGAGGCCAGGGTGCTCAATTTGGGACAGTTTCCAGTCAGTTCTGTCGAGTATAGCCACCAAGGCGAGTTTTCCAGTATTTGCAACAGTTGCTGTGAGTTTCCGGAATTGTATTTTTGGCGATCTATCCGTGCATGTGCAGATCTATCTACATCTTCTGATCACAGGTATTTTTTATTAGTTGCTTTGTATTCCAGTGACTATTCATGAGATCTAGCTGATGATTATTTCTTTGCTTTCAACATATCATTGTACTTCTTGCTTTTTCCCCATAATACATACAATTGAGATGGTGTTTGTTCCTTATTTCGCATGCATCGTATATACTACCTAAACATTATTTGTATACACACATGCGAAAATCACCAAGCATGTTAAACAATTAACTCAAACACATCCAGAAACCCCTAGAGTATCAGACCTGAGAGTCAAAACACTAGTTCAACAGTAGATATCCAGATCAACTGGATTTGGGATATTTCAGTGGTATTAGAGCCTTTTTCCTACCAGCTTGTGAAGAAGTGCTTCTCATGACCCCGTGGTTTCGAGAACAGGTGAAGAATACTCAGAGGGCCGAGGTCATATTGGGGACGAGTACATTCAGTACCGCAGAGGGCCTAGTAGAGACAGAAGAGACAGGAACAAAAGGGACTACACTCCCTTCCACACCCGGTCGGATACAGAGCCAGAGTTAGAGGACATAGAGCATATCAGTTGTAACACAGAGGTAGAGATAGAAAGGACTATGGGTGACAGGCGTGAGACACCAGAGGGCAAGGGGAAAGGCCCCGAGACACATTTTGACAGTACGCAGGCCATCTTGAATGACCTAGCTAGAGGGCAGCGGGACATGATGAACGCCATCGCACAGATGGCCATTGACACACAGATGATCCAACATAGTGTGAGCACCATGGGTGCCAATGCCGCTGGAGGAGCGAGTGGTTCTGGAAGGTATCAGAGAGGTGGGGCCAGTGGCTCCAGTGGATCTTAGGGTGCTGTGAGTGGATATCCCTCGCCTATCCGAGCCTATACATCATCTGGGGGGATTCCTCGGTCGTTATATCCACATTTCTAGGGGTGACAACTGCTGGGACAACCATGGCATGCAGGAGGACAACCAGGTCAGGGATAGGCAGTGCCACAGGATCCATTCAGAGAGTACAAGAGAGATTACTTGGCACTAGGACCGGAGTTCCATGCAAACATGAGTTTGCTAGACTATTGTTTGATCAGGTATTGGAACAGACCCCGGGAGGCATAGATGGGCAATGGGAAAACTCAAAACATGGATTTCATCAAGAAAGTGGGAAAGTTGAATATTTCTACTTTCGACGGATCATCACGATGCTCAGCTCAGGCATGAGTACAGAAGCTTGACACATACCTCAAGCTTAACCCGATGACGGAGTCAGAAGCTATCAACTTCGCCACCTTGCACTTGGATGGGGAGGCCCACGAGTGGTGGTACCATGGGCTGGTGACCTTGGGTCACAACCACATTACTTCATACTTGGAGTCCACTGAGAGGTTGATGGAGAGGTTTGACAAGAGAGATCCCGAGCTCCATTTCAGGGACCTTACACAGTTCAGATAGACATGATCAGTTGAGGCCTTCATCACAGAGTTCCAGTGGAAGGCAGTGGCCGTATTAGATATATCGGAGCACAGATTGGTGATGTTGTTCACCGAGGCATTGATGGAGCCATTGAGGGGTTGGGTTAAGGCTTTCAAGCCTCACACCCTATGGAGGCCATTGTGCGCACGAGAGACATGGGGTACTCAGTGCCGAAAACCAAAACCTTTACCAAACCCTTTGTACCACAGAGAGACAGGGATAAGAAAAATCCTCAAAGGGAATGGAAGGGTAAGCCCAAGCTGGACGATGACACCAGATGGGAGTTGATGAGGAAGAAGCTTTGCTTCTCTTGCAGAGACCCTTGGGTCCTAGGGCATAGATGCATGGGAAAAGGGCAGATCCACTACATTGAGGTGGAATCAAGCAGTGAGGAGGAGGATGAGGAGATTGGGGCACAAGCAGATAGTGATTCAGAGGATGAGACACGCATGAGCCAGAGCGACAGTCGAAGAAACCTTAGATACCGAAAGAGGCACAACCCAAGGAGGAGACAAAACCTCGTAGAGAGGTGAAAGGGGGAACCATAACAACCCTTTCCGGAGTACCCAGGTACAATACTCTCAGGCTCAAGGGCCTTGTACAAGGACAAACCATGACAACTCTAGTTGATGGTGGGGGCACCCACAATTTCATAGATGTGTCCTTAGTAGCTAGGAGGGGGTTATGCACTGAGGAGTTTGAGGGATTCAACGTGGCAGTGGCGGATGGATACACGATGACATGCTTGGACATGGTCCCAGACCTAGAGGTCAAGCTAGGCAACTACACTCTGACAGATACCTTCTATGTAGTTGACATATCAGATACAGATGCAGTGTTGGGGGTGTTGAAATAATGTAACTGCAAAGTGTATTCTTATTATTATTTGATATATTATTCATTGGATCAATCCCCATTGTGGATTGATCATGTCGGCTATTGTAAAAGGACCAAATCCCCTTTTGCGGATTGGTCATAATATAATTGTAATAGGCAGAAAGAGAAGTCAGCCCCAGAATATATCAAAGAGGCCCCCGAATATAATAAAGGTGGTTATAACCACCCAGTAGAAGAAGTCGGCCCTGCCAGTGAAGGGACACTCCCACACATGCTAGTCTTGTATAAATAAGGAGGCTAGCGCCTCACTTAGACACACACTTCACTTGCTCATTGAGAAAGAAGTTTTGGAACTGTAGTTGGGGAAGAGAGAGAGAGAGAGAGGCGCATCTTTAGGATAGACATTCTGTATTTGCTTAAGTTATCTCTTGGCATTGTATTGGCTATCTATAATAAGGAAGTTTTGCTGGGTTTTCTTCCCCTAGAGGTTTTCCTAGGATAAATGCTGTGTCTCTTGTGATTGTGTATTTCTAAGTGATCTTGTCTTATGTTGCTGTTATCTATTGAAATGCAAAGAACTATAATACTGGCTTAAACATTAACAGGGGGTGCATTGGCTATATTCTTTTGGGGAGATTGGGTTCAACTATCAGACGTTGACCATGAGCTTCAAATACGCCAGTGGATCGAGAGTGGTACTAAGAGGCATGTCTATAGGAGCACCCCGAGCAGTATCAACGAAGAGGATGGAGCGGATTGAAATATCCCCGATCCCGCTGATCAAGATATTTGCTACTGATCTATTATTCTGTCTTGCAGATTTGATACACTGGGGGTTTCTGGATGCGTTTCGGTTTTATGTTTGAGATCTTGATGGTTATTGCATGTGCATGTGGGTGATTGCATGTGCATGTTGGTTATTGCATGTGCATGTTGCATATTTATGGTTTAAACAACATATAAAGGATGCATGCAGAAGTAAAAAACAACAACTGCCCAATATCATGTATTATACGGTTCGAGCATGGAAATACAATAGCCTACTGGAAATATAGAATATAAACGTCAGCCAGATCTCATGGGTCAACACTGGAATACAATCAAATAACATAAAAATACCCGTGATCAGAAGATGATAGCAGATCTGATACATGCACGGATAGATCGACGAAAATATGCGATTCCGGCAAAGTACGGTAACCGCTACCAGCGCGGAAACTCGTCCAAAAGAAGCGCGCTGGCCTCTAGACTGAAATGGGTGAGTGCCGGATCTCGAATCTGGTCTCTAAGGCACTGGATCTAGACCCCTGGGGACTTTGTGCACCTCCTGGAGCACTAGATGCGCCCCAAAGGATTCCACCAACGAAATCTGCTGCTATATGGCTCAAAACGATCGTCTCGCCAAATAAGGAAATGGGTCGGAAGGATTTGTCTAGATCTGCTCTGAAACTCTGCATGCAACACCAAATGTCTGTTCGGAAGAGTTGCGCCCTAAATGGCTGAATGAGTCGATCTGCAAGATTCCACCGTCAGAATCTGACGATAGATGGCTCAATAGAAGCGCCCTGTCTGGATCTCAAATGGGTTGGAAGGAAACTACAATCTGGATACGGATGTAGGGCAGCTCTCCAAACCGTCAAACTGACTTGCGCCCTCACTGGCTGAGCTGCGCACTCTGCAATGGATACTTCTGAAAAGTACGGTGAAATACCTGGATGGTATCTCCGATGGGCTAGGGTGTGTCTCTCAACACCGAAACCGATCAATGGTGGTGGTTTCCTCAAGAAATCCATAGAACAGTAAGGTCGACTCTCCTCCTCCTCTGGGAACTCTCAACATCAAATCATAACAATGCATAATGAATTAGGTTGCTTTACCCTTCCTTTATAGCTTCTCGAAACTCTAATTCGTTGTTGGCCTTTTCCTTCCAAGTGACTTTTACTTTATTTTATTATTCCTTGATTATATCACTTAATTAATTAATTAATTAACCATTTTGCATGTAAAATGTGATTTATCCATCCCGATGGCTTCTCCAGCCACTGAAAGTCACTTCTCATCATCTTATCTTGTAATGCTCTTCCTCTCGATTCCGATGAGCTATTACACTAAGATGTTTCTCCAAGTAATATGCCCATTATGACCTTCTTAGTGAATTTAATTAAGATATGACTCATAATGACTCAAAATTACGGAAATCGTCGGAATGCAACAGAACCAAAGCCCGGCTGTGCGGAATGGATCTTGATGATGAACGATACAAGTCGGGCCTGTTGACCGCCTATTCAGCTAGGGGTCAACTCACGTGCCGTGAAGATGCATCACCAGATGCAAATTTGATGAAGACAGTTATGGTTCTACTTGGGTATCTGATACCCCAGCACAAAAATTTTGTAAACGAAATTTCCGCACCCCTACATGGGTTGATAATGTAATAAGTCTGCATGGATCATAGTTAGGTCAGGTACCTTGGATGTTTCCATTGGGGGAGTTCCTTTCACCGAGGGTTTTTTATCCTCAGGTTGTCGACCAGACAAGCTCCTGGCCGACTTCCCTTGAGTTTTTCCCTCCACACATGCAATAATTTCCTCCAAAGTGGTGAAAGGCGCTCTAATGGTTTCATTTTTTTGTAACCTTTGTTTAGGAATGTTGTAAATGACCATGCCAGACAGTGTAGAAAGTTTCGCGGAATTTCCTCGAGTCTAGATAGGTTTTTTTTAATTAATTAAATTTTTAATAATTTAATTAATTAATTTTTTTTTTGAGCTTATATTGTAAAAACTGGATCTTTGGGCTTTTGATAGGGGTATTTGTGCTCAAAAGAAATGGAATAGCACCCCCTACACCCATAGACCAAGTTTCAGCTCAGTCGGACCAAGTTTACTATGTCTTAGTCCACTCAGAGTCAGTCTAGGGCAAAACAACAATTTTAATTGCTAAGATGACATTAGTAAAATGTCAAAAATTATTGTAATTTTGAGTTAGTGAGTGAGTGTTAAGGTGGAAACTGGCAAGTTAGACCCTCCTAACCTACCCAAACCCATCCTAACCTTTTCCCAACTTAATTCAACCTATTTACTCACTCCCACACCCATCTAAACCTTGCCCTAAGGGAAAAAACGACCCACCAACTAACAAATCCCTTGAATCAAGCCTAGAAACTTGGAGAGGGCCTCTCATACATGAGGTGCGCCCCCCCTAGACATACCAAAGCCGTAACTACCAAAACCCTAACCCAAAACCTAACCTCACCTCTCCTTAGCTCACGCCCCTCTTCTAATTTGTGCCCCCTTTGTTGGAGACTCACTCCAACTCACCCAAAACTCACCCAACTTGCTATTCTTAGCATATGGGTCCTCATCTCTTGCCAAGTGCGCCCCTTCTAGACCTTTACCTCATCCCAAGACCCTCTCATCCCTCCAACTCATCAATCTCACACTCAAACCCTAAGTGGGGCGCCCCTTCTCTTGAGATTGATGCTTTCTCTCTCAAACTAACACTTGGCATTCATCCAAGTGCCTTCTCTTGACCTCTAGAGGTATAAAGAGAAGCCTTCCTCTCACTTTTTCCTTACCATTCTTTGAGCTAAAGTTATGCTACCGAATTTTTGCCGTTTTCTTGCTCTTGCCATCTTCCACTCACTCATTTTCTCTTGAGATTCTTGGAGCAATTAGTTGCCCAAGGCTCTCACATTTTTGGATGCAATAAAGAAAAACTTTGGAGGAACTTTGGATCTACTAAGATTAGTCTTGTGATCAACTAAACATGAGGTGATTTTGTTCCTTTTCATTGTATGGTTTTATATGTAAGCATATTTGGTAAATTAGTTTATTGAAGTGGATCAAATCAACATTAGTGTTGATGATCTATGTATTGTTGATTAGATAGGGTTGTGAATTAGTTCATTATTTCTATGCTAATCAATATACTATGCTGCTATGAATTCATATTGTGTTTAGTGTGCAGATTTGCTTCACAGGTTGTGGTTTGGAAGAGACTTTAGAGCAAATTTCAGCCATTACTTGCACAAACTCCTTGCACTTTCTTTTACATCTGATATATTGCTGTCATTCCATCTTATTTTCTGTAGCTAACCATCTCTTAGATAGGTCAAAATATTAAAGTTTTATTTCTGATTTATTTGGTTGGAAATTTCTGTGTAAAAACAGAAATTTTTCTGCAACATATTTGGTGTTTTTGCAGCATTTCCAGCAAGCTTTTGCTTGCTGTTTTTTGCAGGTTAGTGACAGATTTGAAGGTGCATGTTGTGAAGAAACACCTAGGAGGCTTCCCAAACACTTCTACTTGGTTGGGTAACAATTTCTCCTTCTCTCTCCTTCACTTTTCTAATTTTCTGCAATATTTCTTTCACTTTTTGGGCCCTAAATCTAAATCTAACTTAGATTAGTTTGTTATTTCTTTAACTTAGTTTATTCTTTTGTCCATAATATCATTAGTTTAGTTGCTATTTCATTTCATTAATTTGTTGCAATTCTAAGCTACCCTCTTTGGCCAATATTGGAAGGCTTGCCACCACCTTGGCCATTGAAGTGGTGTTTCTTTTTCAAGATTTATTCATTTTGCTCATAAAATTTAAATAATAACCATAAGTATTAATAGTGCTAAGATAGTTTCTGCTTGAGCAGTCGGCCAGGAGCTTATCTGACATTCTCTTTCTCCGATTTCTCCGGAACTGAGAACGAAGATTGAATGCCCTGCTTTCCTGTGCAGTTATATCTTAGTAGTATTAATCTCACTTGCCAGCAACTTGGGGGAGTCATCGCCAAAATCGCCTCGGCTTAAAGGGAAATTAACTTGTGATGATCTACATGCTTAGTAGTTAGAATATCTTAGATAATGATCATCTTTCTAAGTTTTATTTCCATTAAGTTTTTCATTTTCACATGCTATTGCTCTCATGGTGAATGGTTTAGTAACTTAGATGCTATCTTGAATGCTTTCATCCATTTCATCTCAAGTTATTTTGCTTCTTTAGAATCTCATGTGCATGTGATACATATGGTTTAAGTTTTCTTTTCGTTTTGCTAAGTTCTTCATCTCTCAAGCACTTTCATTTTCGTAGGCTTAGCAAAGTTATGTGGATGATGGTTAGTTCTTAGATCTCATTTCTTTAAGCATATTGGCAAGACGTCCTTCCTTTTGTTTTCAAGTTATATCTTATGGTTATGGATGGATAATATGTGATGTGGTATATCTCTTTGATGCTCACGTCTTGGTTCATGGTTTAAACACTCACCTCTTTGATGCTCACGTCTTGGTTTATGGTTTAATCATCCACGTCTTAGCTTTATTTCAAACA
>JASDQU010394926.1:0-10902 GCA_032191745.1 Picea mariana | reverse complement strand
CACATCCGACATGGCAGAACAACTCACAACAACAGAGTTAAACCCAGATTGCATGGAACAAGCCACAAATGATCGAATTATGGACACATAGATCAAGAACACCCGCCAACAAAGGATCCAACTATATTGAGTTGTCAAAGCAGGCCAACTCCTTCACCAGGGCAAGTGGCTCACCAGGGACCAAGTTCAACAGAAGTTTCTTCATCTCATGGAGGAACTCAACGCAATGGGGACCATTGCTTTCTAAGGGGAGAGGACTAATCCAGGTGGATATTGGTGGCCACCCGCCTTTTCCACTTGGACCCACACCATTTTTTTTTTCAGTTTTTTAGTTTCCTTAATTATAGCACAATTTACTATTTTTAGCAGTTCTTCGGGTCCTGAACTTCCGGAGTTGTTTTGAGGCCCTAAACGACATTTTTTGGGCATGAATGCTCTGACGAATATGAGCTCGTTCTAGACTCAATATTTGCTATCAACAATGTAGTCCTTGGATAAATCTTTCTAACGATGCATCGTGTGCGTCAAACGGAGATAGTATGCCAAAGTTACGACCCTGGGAAATTGATGTACCAATTTACCCCAATGGGGTCCATATTCTGACGTTTCGTCTCCTAGGGTTAGGTTTTTGGATGTTTAGGGTTTTCCATTATTTCTCAGTAATATATAGGCCTTCAAGCCTCATTGTAACAGGCAGTTCAGAGGCCAGTAGCCGCCACATCTCTTCTTAGAGATAAGCTACTAGCGCCCTAGCTAGATTATTCCCATTCTGTCTGTAAGCATTTTTCAGTCATTTGTTATTAATGAAATGAAGTCTTATTTTCGCTGCATCTCTGCGTTTATGTGTATTTATGTATTTCATTGTGTTCCTACATAAATCGGGATAAAAAAAACCTCAGGGACATAGCTTGCATGAGCAATCCTAGAGGTCCAAATTACTTGGTTCTCTGCGACAGGGGTTGAGTAATAAGAATATTCCCTAGACCACTGGAAGTTATGGTCCTCGTGCCCAAAGATGTTCACTGTATCTTCACAAAAATGCTGTTGAGCGAATGCCATAGGTTTATGAGAACGTTGGTTTGCTCCAGACGATGGTTGAAATGAACACTTAGAGCCGATAATGTAACTCTCCGCTAAATCTTGGTTAAATTCTTATGAATGGGAAAGCTCCTCGAGCCTTTCACTGATTAATGACAATCTGTATGGGTGGTGCATGATGAACTGTTAGCAGTAAATCTTACTTATTGCATATTTAGAAATGCGAAGGTGGCGGGTACGACGAAGAGAAATTAAGGATTGGAAGTTTCGTGAATGTGCTAAGGCGACAACGTGCGAACAACATTTCATGATTTTGAAATCAACACTCAGAATGGATAATATAACCCCCTGCAAATATTGGTTTAATGCGTCTTAATAGGAGATCTCCTCGAGCTTTTCACCCATCAATGACAATCTATACGGTTCCTGCATGATGAGTTGTTATAATTAAATGTCAGTAATTGCATATTTAGAAACAAGATATATATATATATATATATATATATAAACAATTTTTTTTCTTTTATTATAGACAAGTGCAAAGGTCACAGAGACAAGGGAGAGTAAGGAATGAATGGAAAGGTTTGAAAAGCGGTCGGACAAGATTCAAAATAGGGTTACGGGGATACTCATGAGAGGCGAGTGTTCCACGGTCAAATTTTATGTATCGGAATTTTTGACTGCAAAATGTGTAAAACGGAAGAGAGCATGATGGGGCAGTTCAATGGCCAGTTTGTATATTTGCAGAATTTTGGGAAAGTGGCTAAGCATGGAATAGGGAAACGGTCGGGCAGACTCATTCTCAAAAGTGGGGATTGAAGTTTTCGTGAACGGACCAACCCGATGACGCGCAAATGACATTCCATGATGTTTGAAATTAACGCTTGCTAATTGCATGCCTAGAAATAAGAACTTATATATAATTGGTAATTTCTAATTGCAAAAGGGCACGGGCACAGGAAACAATGACTAGGAACTAAATATTTTTTGAATCCGCCAAACCGACAATCCGCAAAATAAATTCGAATAAATGAAGAAGTATGGAAAGCAGACAAACATGCTTCAAAATGGGGTGACAATAGTTCCACATAAAACGTGAGGACCCGACGGTTAAATTGTATTTCTCAGAATTTTTCAGTGCAAAATGTGTACCATGGAAGATGGCATGATAGGTAGACCGTAATACGGAAGATGGTATGATTTGAGTCCGGTTGTAAATTTGTATATCGCGGAAGTGATGGTATTGTTCATAGGTCATGGAACAATAGAAGTCCAATCTAGAGCTCGCCTACTGGGAATCCGCGGTCGGAGAAGTGTCTGGGTATGGAATGGGGAAGTGGTCGGTCGGTGTCGCGATATAAGAGTAGGAGTACAAACGTGAACTCGCAAGTCCGCCCATGCGCGCAACCAAAGATTTTCGAAAAAACGAATAAGTGACAAGAAAGATAAAGTTCAGGGAACAAATAAACGAATATTTGGCTAAGTATAGAAGATGAAAAAGAAGGGCCAATATATTCACATATGTAACAAACATCCCATTTTCTTGCCAAGATATATACTTGGAAAGAAGTGCGAAGGTGGCAGGCACAGAAAACAATGACTAGGAATACGATCCGCGAGTTTACTTGGTTCTTGGTTGTATGCTCCATTTGTCAATTTGTATATTGCGAAACTCCAAGTCATTTTTTTAGCCAGCCAACCCGCAAGTTTGACTGTCAATTTGTATAGTGCGGAACTCTAGGTGTTGTTTGTAGGAAACAAAACTATAGAGGAAATGTTTTTCCCTTTAATATAACTTATGTGACACAAATGTAGTATGTGGATTGTTTTAGAACTTTTCCATCCATAAAGAATGGTAATATTGAGCCCACTAGCCCTGGATCCCATGTGTCAATCTGTATATCGCAGAGCTCCGAATGCTGTTTGGAGGTCATGGAAAAATAGAAGTGCAATGTTGAGCCAATTAGCAAGCAAGTCTGCCTGTCAATTTTTATATCGCAGAACTCTGGGTGCTACTTGTAGGACATAGAACAATAGAGAGCCAATTTAGACAAAGAGGAAGCGCTCATTCGAAACGCGTGAATCCGCCAACCCGTGCAGCAAGGCATTTTCAGAAAAAAATGATTAAGTAACCAGGAAGAGAAACTACAGGGGATAAAAGAGTGGGAAAATAGAAAGGCGGAGGGCAGTTTTCGTAAGCGCGAATTGGCTTCAAACAAGCCCCATTGTTGCAAAACCATCATTTTCTACTAATTGTCAGCAAATGCTTTGTTGAAGATTAGATTTTATTGCAACGTGTGGGTGTTGATACATTCTTCCATGACTATAACATATTAACTTAAGTATTAAAATTCATTTTCTATTAATTGTCAGCAAATGCTTTGTTGAAGATTAGATTTTATTGGAACGTGTGGGTGTAAGTGTGTGCTTGATACATTCTTTCATGACTGTAACAATTAACTTAAGTATTAAACTTCTTGCATTATGGGTTGTTAACATTAAAACTTAATAATTGCATGTCTAGAAACAAGAATGACGATTTTGTTGCAACATTGTACTTTGGTATTATTATGTTCTATCTATATTGCGAATAGAATTGAACGTTGGTTTGAACTATATGTAATCCATTTTTTGTTTGCAAAAAATCCTGGTGGATTGACATAGTACATTGTCATATAATTGTTAGATGTTCCATCTTAGAACAAATTACCTAAGTAAATACAATATTGAAGAACTACGAGACCACCGAACCATGCTAATGAGAACATGCATTAAATCCAGAAAAGAAGCAGCAACGAAGACTCCAAGGCAATTCTTTTTAATATCAAATACATTTAAAAAAAAAAAAACATAGAGTATTGTACATCTATCCTTAGAAATTAGGCCCAGTTCTTCGGGCCAAAACATTAAACGTATCTGCCACAAACAAAGCCACGGGATCCGCAGGATCCTTGTAGTTTTCTCCTCGATGAATCATCCTGTGGTAAAATTGATAGTTTTCAGAAGCTTCCAGTGAGGAAGAAGACGAAAATGTTGTAGGGCGAAATAGCCCTTAACTGAAAGTTAGGACACAATTAGAAACCGCCTCTGCACAGTCGAAAAGACTTCAGGGACACAGGTTGCACGTGCAATTTTAGAGGCCCAAATTAGTCCATTATGGGTGGAAGGAGATGACTAGTAGAAATATGCCTTGCACCAGTGAGAGTTCTGGGCCTCATTCCTGAAGATGTTAATTGTATATCCAGAGCACATGATAGTAGTCCCGCAAGTGGATATTTTTTTGGCTTGAAATATATCTCTGGGAACATCAACATATAATTTATTTACAGTGAAAGTCTTCCGCCCAGAACAGACTAATTTGGACCTCTAAAATTCCTACTTTCGAGCTACAAAGCGGTTGTTGCATTCATCATCGGTTTCTTTTATGAAACTCCTTTTGGTGTTGTCAGGACCGCCATTACTGAGCCGGGAAGTTCCACCCGTTATGGTTGATTTCAATTTGGGTGTAGGAGTGGGAACAGTTTCTGCATTTCCATCATTCATTGCCGTATCATCTCCCATCAGATACTCTTCTTCCGGCTCAGAATCCATGACATCAACCTCTACGCTAACCATCAATGCAATTGGGCAGGTTCTCTGAGTAGGCAGGGTTGACTTGGAATTATTTGGCTTGAAATATATCTCTCGGTGTACCAAGGGACCATCTCCTTTTTTGCTATTGGGCGGAGGGAGATGAGTAGTAAGAATATGCATTGGAATATTGGAACCTCTGGCCATTATGCTCGAATGTGTTTACTGTATCTGGACATAACTATTGGCACAAGTTAACAAGAATTTCCGTTTTCTCCAGATGATGTTTGAAATGAAAATTGGGGAGGGATAACATAACCCTCCACAAAATATGGTTTAATGTGTATCAATGGATATCTCCTCGAGCCTTTCGCTAATCAATGACAATCTCCAGGGTTCATGTGGAATGAGCTATTACCATTAAAGCTCACTAATTGCATATTTAGAAAAAAGTGCAAAGGTGGCGGTGACAACGAAGAGAGATTAAGAATTAGAGATTTCTTAAAGGTGCCAACCCACTGGTGCATGAAACAGATTGCATCATGTTTGAAATGAATACTTGGAAATGATAACATTCTTCTCCGCAAATCTTGGTTTAATTCGTAGTAATGACAAATATTCTCCGGCCTTCTGGACATTAATGAAAATCTTAACGGTTCCTGCAGGATGAACTACTAGCATTAAAGATTAATTATTGCATATTTGGAAATAAGTACGAAAGTAGCAGTGATGGCGAATTGCGACCAAGCATTGTACATTTTGTCCACCTACCAACTCAGGAAACAAATTCCAAGAAATACCCAAGTATGGAAAGCGGTCGGGCGGGTTACAAAAAAAAGGGCAGAAGATATACCCAGGAGACGTGATGGGCCGATGGTCATATTGCATCTCAGTGACAGATATCGACCGTCATTTTGTATGTTGCAGAATTTCGGGTGCTGTTTGTGCATAGGGGAACAATGGAAGCGCAATGTCGAGAGGACAATTTGTATATTGTTGAACTTGAGGTTTTGTATATAAAAGCATGAGACATTCGAAAAAAGGACCAAGTAAACAGAAAGTGAAAGAATATGATTTGAAGGGGAATTTGTTTGCTAATTTGTTAGTCGCGGAAGTCCAGGTGCTATCTGCAGGTGGCAGAACAATGGAAACACAATGTTGAACCCGCCTATGCAGGAACCCGTGATTCAAAAATTTTGTTCAATATGAAATGAGGAAGTGGTTGGTTGGACTGGTGATATAAAGGTAACAATGGAAATCTAAAGACGCGAATCCACCGAATCCCGCACCTAGACATTTTCCGAAAAATGAGTAAGTAAAGAAAGGGAAAGCAGAGGGAAAAGAGAGCGGATAACAATTTTCGGAAGCGAGAATTGGTCATAACAGTAACTATGGAGTGCATTAAACATGTTAACATGTTCTTCAATCAAGGAATAGATACAACGAGTGATGTTTATAGTTTCCAGGATCTGTTTGTATAAGAGAAGCATCGAAAAGTTACAAGAAAATTATTTTTTGGATGTTTAAGTAAAGTCTTTGTACTGCTAGCTTCACCGCAAGTATAACAATGACGAATTTGAATTTTAATGTCCTCTCGTTCATATGATTGTTCCATTAGATTTCGCATAGTATATATTCTTTTATTTCAGTTTGTTTGCTAATTTGTGGATCGCGGAAGCCAGGGTGTTGTTTGTAGGTGGCAGAACAATGGAAACGCAATATCGAACCCGCCTATCCAGTAACTCTCCTATTTGGAAAATCGCAAGCAAAAATTTTTGTACAATATGAAACGAGGAAGCGATCGATCGGGCTGGTGATATAAAAGTAAGTGAAATATGAAGACGTGAATCTGCCAACTTCCGCACCTAGAAATTTTTCGAAAAATGAGTAATACATACTAAATATGTACTATAAAGTATGAATATGAGATTTTATAGAGCATGTATGGATCCCGCATTCCATACTTAGTCACTTTTTGGATCGCGGGTTTTTGGGCTGGCGGACTCAAAATTGTGCCTCTATTGTTCTTTGGCCTACAAATAGCACCCAAAATTCCGCGATATACAATTTGACAAATGGACCTGTGGGCTGGCTGGGTCAACATTGCACTCTTATTGTTTCATGTCATACAAACAACACTCGGAGTTCCGTGATATACAAATTGACAAACGGACTCTAGGGCTGGCGACCTCAAGATTGCGATTGTTTACGGATGGTAATCCATATCAACTATCTAACATTATCTAAAAACATTATTTTCAATACTAAATTATTCATATTAAATATTGATATTGTACAATTTAATTAGACAAAAAAATTTGTACAATATGAAATGGGGAAGCGGTCGGTCGGGCTGGTGATATAAAAGTAAGTGAAATCTGAAGACGTGAATCTGCCAACTTCCGCACCTAGAAATTTTCCGAAAAATGAGTAATACATACTAAATATGTACTTCTATAAAGTATGGACATGAGATTTTATAGAGCATGTACTGATCCCAAATTCCATACTTAGCCACTTTTTGGATTGCGGGTTCTCGGGTTGACAGGCTCAAAATTGGGCCTCTATTGTTTCGTGGTCTACAAATAACACCTAGAATTCCACGATATGCAAATTGACAAGTGAACCTGCGGGCTGGCTGGCTCAACATTGCAATCTTATTGTTCTGTATCCTCCAAACAACACTCAGAGTTCCGCGATATATAAATTGACAGACAGACTCCAGGGCCGTGGACCTCAAGATTGTGATTGTTTACGAATGGTAATCCCTATCAACTATCTAACATTATCTAAAAACATTATTTTCAATACTAAATTATTAATATTAAATATTGATATAGTACAATTTAATTAGACAAAAAAGTTTGTACAATATGAAACGGGGAAGCGGTTGGTCGGGCTGGTGATATAAAAGTAATTGAAATCTGAAGACGTAAATCTGCCAACTTCCGCACCAAGAAATTTTCCAAAATGAGTAATATATATTTAATGTGTACTTTTATAAAGTATGGGCATTAGATTTTATAGAGCATGTACGGCTCCCGCATTCCATACTTAGCCACTTTTTGGATCGCGGGTTCTTGGGCTAGCGGGCTCAAAATTGGGCCTCTATTGTTCTGTGTGCTACAAATAGCACCCAAGAGTTCCGCGATATACAAATTGACATGCGGACTTGCGGGCTGTCTGACTCAACATTGCACTTCTATTGTTCCGTGTCCTCCAAACAACACTCATAGTTCCGCGATATACAAATTGACATACAGACTTCAGGGTTGGTGGGATCAAGATTGCGATTGTTTACGAATGGTGATCCCTATCAACTATCTAACACTACCTAAAAACATTATTTTCAATACTAAAGTATTAATATTAAATATTTATATTGTACAATTTAATTACATAAAATTATTAAAGGATGTTAAATATCTTATTTAAAAGAAAAACCCGCGTATTCGGAAACTTGTGTTCCAAAAATTATGTATAATATGAAACAGGGAAGAGGTCGGACGAGCTAGTGATATAAAAGTGGGTGGAAATCTGAACACGTGTATCCGCCAAGTTATGCACCTAGAAATTTTCTGAGAAACGAGTAATACATACTAAATATGTACTTTTATAAAGTATGGGCATGAGATTTTATACAGCATGTACGGATCCCTCATTCCATACTTAGCCACTTTTTGGATCGCGGGTTCTCGGGCTCAAAATTGGGTCTCTTTTGTTCCGTTCCCTACAAATAGCACCCAGAGTTCCGCGATATACAAATTGACAAGAAGACTTGCTGGCTATTTGAATTTTAAGGGCCTCGTATTGATATAATAACACAATTGGACTTCGGCCAGTTTATATTCATTTATTACAATATGAAACGGGAAAGCGGTCTATCGGGTTGGTGATATAAAGTAAGTGAAATTTGAAGACGTGAATCCTCCAACTTTCACACCTAGAAATTTTTCGAAAAACGAGCAATACATACTAAGTATGTACTCTTATAAGTACAAACATGATATTTTTATAGAGCATGTACTGATCCCACATTCCATACTTGGCCACTTTTTGGATTGCGGGTTCTCAGTCTGGCAGGCTCAAAATGGGGCCTCTATTTCTCCGTATCCTACAAATAGCACCCATAGTTCCGCGATATACAAATTGACAGACAGACTTGCGGACTAGCTGGCTCAACATTGCACTTCTATTGTTCTGTGTCTTCCAAACAACACTCAGAGGAAACTAATAATACATACTAAATATGTACTTTTATAAACTATAGACATGAGATTTTATAGAGCATGTACGAATCCCTCATTCCATACTTCACCACTTTTTGGATCGCGGGTTCTCGGGTCGGCAGGCTCAAAATTGGGCCTCTATTGTTCCGTGCCCTACAAACAACACCCAAAGTTCTGCGATATACAAATTGACAAGTGGATTTGCGGGCTGGCTGGCTCAATATTGCATTTCTATTGTTCTGTGTCCTCCAAGCAGTGGTCAAACTTCCGTGATATACAAATTGACAGACGGACTCCAGGACTGGCGGGCTCAAGATTTCCATTGATTACTAATGCTCATCCCTATCAACTATCTAACATTATAAAAAAACATGATTTTCAAATACTAAATTATTAATATTAAATATTGATATTGTACAATTCAATTACATAAATTATCAATATTGAACCTGCCTATCCGGTAAATCGCATATTCGGAAAACCGCGAGCCAAAATTTTTGTACAATATGAAACGGGGAAGCGGTCGGTCAAGACGGTGATATAAAAAAAGTGAAATCTGAAGGCGTGAATCCGCCAACTTTCGCACCTATAAATTTTTCAAAAAATAAGTAATACATACTAAATATGTACTTCTATAAAGTATGGACATGATATTTTATAGAGCATGCACGGATCCCGCATTCCATACTTAACCATTTTTTGGATCGCGGGTTCTCGGGCTGGCGGGCTCAAAATTGGGCCTCTGTTGTTCCGAGCCCTACAAATAGTACTCAAAATTCTGCGATATACAAATTGACAAGCGAACCTGCGGGATGGTTGGCTCAACATTGCACTTCTATTGTTTTGTGTCCTCCAAACAACACTCGGAGTTCCACGATATACAAATTGAAAGGTCAATTATTAATATTAAATATTGATATTTTACAATTTGATTATATAAAATTATCAAAGGATGTTAAATCACTTATTTAAAAAAAAACAAAGGAAACAAAACAAAGTTTTTTAAAATTCTATCACCGCAAGCATAAGAACGACCAATTTGAATTTTAAGGGCCTCTTGTTGATATGATAGCACAATTGGACTTCGCACAATATATATTCATTGATTTCAAATTATTCTAGGAGATTAACTTTACCAAGTTCATCGATCAAGGAAAAAGGCTAAAACAAACCACATACTACATTTGCGTCACAACGACATATAAATTATCGGGCAGATTTGCGGGCTAGCTAGCTAAAAAATTGCAATTCTATTGTTCTGTGTCCTCCAAACAACACTCAGAGTTTCGCGATATACAAATTGACAGACGAAGCATACAACCAAGAACCAACTAAACTCCAAACAGGCCACAAGCAAGTTCCCACAAGGTTCCATAGAGCAGGACGCATCGATGTTTGCATCAAACAATTTGATATACAAAGAAAAGACGTCGCAGCATTCATTTTCTCTTGCATATGGTATATGTTCCTAGTAGAAAATAACTGGGGCCATGGGATATATGGGGTTTGCTGTCGTGCTTCCCATTCTTGGAACACACAATCTTATGCGGATGCAATCTCAAGTACTCAAGTTCAACGAACATTCATCTAGATGTTGAAGAAATATTACAGAGACACATGAGATATTTTCATTTCCTGCCAAGGTTTGATATGTATTTTTTTTTCCTTCTTCATCCAATATGAAAAATTGCATTTTCCTCATTTAAGGTAAATTTGTTGTGTATTCGAAAGTCGCGCAGCATGTAGACACTGCTTGCCTTTTTATGTAGATATGTTTCATACGACAATTCTACCAACCTAGGAAGCACATTTTGTAACAGAGGTTGCCTAATTGTGCAATGCACAGTTGTGTTTCCCACGTTTCAGATGACAACATTGAGTCAATGTCCATATATATATGAACATTTTTCACCGCATCACAGACAATCAATCGTATCATCACTTATTAAAGCGGAGGCAGAAGCAAGAGAGTTGCATTTCACACATACAGGTTCAAAGGGGGTCGAGTACGCATTTGCTGCAACCAAAACACCTTCAACCTGGGAACGCGAGCATAGGAATTAAT
>JASDQU010394920.1:0-10896 GCA_032191745.1 Picea mariana | reverse complement strand
AAGAAAAAGCATTATGTGGTTTTCTCCCGATTTGGGTTTCCACATAAAACACTGGTGTACTGTGTAAGTGTGTGATTGTTTATTTCTTACTGCTCATTATTGGATAATAATTCTACATTGATATAACATTTGAAGAAAAAGGATTATAATTACGCTATTACTGATTCACCCCCCCTCTCAGTAGTCCAACACAGTGAACTCTTCTGATTGTAACCGGGGTCCTTCCAACCCTCATTCTCGTTCCCCTTCTACTATTTGTATGTCACGTGGGTTGTCTTCTACTTCTTCATCCTCTGCAACCTAATAACAGTAAACTAATTGTTTAAGTGTTTCTTTTCTATAATCTTTGTCTACTGTCATTGTATCTACCCCATATGATTCAAATATCTTCCATTGGATCCTCTATAATGCTACATCCACCCATGGATTCTCACTTTCAAACGAAAAGATCCTAATAAAGTTTTGTTGTATTGTGCCCCAACTCACAGTTTCTTTGTGCAGTTCCTGCTCCTTGTACCAATTACTAGTTATCCCTTCTAATGTATGAATAAAGTAATGCATCCATTCCCATGGTGGTACCAATCTCCAGTTAGTGATACAATCATTTATGTGATGTCTTGGGTTCCCTCTTCCATCATACTTATGTAAGGGTCTATCCTGCTGACTCCTACCAAATCTTATCTGCATCAGTCACTTACATTGATAGCAGTCCCGAATTACCTCCTTATGTGCACCCCACCATAATGCAGGTGTGTCCCTCAATGTTATATCCAACACTAATAGTCTCTGACTATCCAAAACCTCTAATTCAAACTCTGTCATAAAGTTTTCTAAATTTTCCTCTTCAGTAAATATGGGTGTTGGCACAGGGGTAGACCCAGGGTTCAACGCTACAACAACACACCGACAAATCCCTAACTATTGGCCCTTTCGACGACACCTGTGAAGTAGATGAAGTCTCACCTGAGGTAGAGGCAGGGGTGGTTGCAAGACTCAAGTGTCTGCAACCTTAGTTGGGACATAGATATGTGATTCTAATACTTAATAAAGCACTTAGCACTATCATTTCCTCAATATATAATCAATAGCTACTTCGCTGATAGAACATGGCTTCACAGTATTCACACTAATATATTGTATTTAAGCAATTAACATCAATAGTTAGGTCAGATCTAGTAGATCAAGCACTCAACACATCCATATAGATCAGATCTAGCACTTTTATACATTATTAACATTGAGCATAAGCAGATCTATCTAATCATCATAAAGCACTTAGCAAAAGAAGATATAAACATGTTGGCATAGGGGCAGACCCAGGGTTCACTCCAAGAGAACACCAACAAGCCCTAGCTACTGGCCCTTTCGTCAGCACCTGCGAAGCAAATGCAGTCTCACCTGAAGCAGCTAAGAGGGGGGTTGCAGGACAAAGATGTCTACAACCAGGGGAATATCAAGTGGAACTAATATAACAACAAGGCAACATTCATATATCTCTTATCAGCTAGATCTACTCTGCACAGCTTTAAATCGGATCTAACACAATAATGCAAATAACAATATAAAAATGATAGAGATCTAAGCATCAATCGCACATATGACACAAAATATACGTGGTTCACCCTCTCTCTAGGGCTATGTCCACAGAACTGCGCTTATGATATATTAAGGTAAAGCTTACAGTTCTGATCTGCACTCTTAGTCAACAAATATTCTCTCTTATTTTCTCTGTCTCCCACCTTCCTACGCACCCAGCTGCATGACTTGATCTTCACACCTAGCTGAAGATCTTACAATACCAGAAGGCTCTCACTCTCAACACTCCTCTCTCTCATAGTACAATAATCTCTCAACCAACAACAATCAATACTCCCTCATCGACAGCCTTAGGTCAAAACCTAGGTGTCAAAACCCTAATTACCCAAAACCCTAGGTGTGTCAAACCCTAGGTCAACTTGAACCACCTTTTCAGGGCTTCTCCAGCCTGTCTTTCCTCCCTTTTCACGCGGTGCTCCAAAGCATCCAATGGTGGCTTTCTATACTTGCTGAGTTGTTCTCGATCCATCTTCCTTGCTGATCTATCATCCTCGATCTCCTCGTCCAACGAATTTCTTTTCTGTACTTCGCTCTGGCTTTTTTGCTCTCTTGCTTACTTTGACCCAGTGACAGTCACTATGTCTCCTACGCAGTTCGCGTTTGACCTTTTCTTCCTCTATCTTTGCTTCCTTCCATAACCAAGGGCTAACAAGCCCCCAAAACTTACCTGTGACTCGTCCTGAGGCACTTCAGATCTGATTCTTCCGTTTCACTTCGACTTTGGACTGCACAATGCAGTCTTTTCTTTCTACTTTAGGTCTCCTTCCCATCCTTGTGTAGACTGTCTTTTTTGTGTCTGGTACCCAGTTTCAACTGCACCTGGTACCTAGATCCTTTTCTTCCTTGCTTTTACTGATATCTGCGAGGCAAGTGGTTGTCATAGTACAACTTCATCCGATTCCCATTTACTAATCCCTCTTTCCATTCTCCCTTCAATGTCTTCAGTTGCGCAGCTCCTCCTTCTGTACATAGGTGATTTCATATGGTCCAAGCCAATGCGTTATGAACTTCCCTGGATGTCTTATAAATTTACTGTCATACACCAGTACTAAATCACCTTGCTCAAATGCCTTCTTCTTGATGTCTCTGTCATGATAGGCCTTCTCTCTTTCCTTCTGTACATGCTGATGGAATCCTGCCATAAATCTATCTTCTTCTAGTTCAACCAGCTGGGCAAGCCTATCACGAACAACGCCAGTATCATCCATGTCTGTAAATGCAACAATTCTTAAGCTTGGTACCAAGTACTCCATCGGGACAACAGCTTCAAGACCATAAACCAACTTGAAAGGGGTCTGCATTGTTAATTTCTTGCAAGTGGTTCTATAAGTCCAGAGTACTGTTGGTACTCTTAAATCCCAGTCATCCCTGTTCACACTGCAAATCTTTGTCAATGTTGTCTCCAAGATTTTGTTGAATGCTTCAACCGTTCCATTTTCTTGTGGATGGTAAGGTGTACTCTTCTGATGGTGAACTGTAAATTCTTCAGTCAGGGCTTCAATTGTTTTGTTGATGAAGTGTGTACCTTGATCACTCATAAGGACCTTAGGGCATCCAAACCTGGTTATTATGTCATCAAATATAAAATGCGCGGCTATAGTTGCACTACAGTCCTTGACTGCTCTTGCTTCAGTCCATCTAGTTAGGTATTCTATCACATTGATAATATACCTTGCTCTTGTGCGCTTTCCTAGTGGGTTTCTAGGTCCCACGAAGTCAATGGCCCATTTTTCAAATGCTTGTAGGGTCATTTGCGGTGCTAATTCCATTTCATCTCTTCGATATGGTTTTCCAACTCTTTGGCATACAACACATGCTTTGGCATACTCTTTAGTATCTCTGTGTAACGTAGGCCACCAAAGGCCAGCTCGCAGAACCTTCTACGCAGTTTCCTTCCCTGCGTAATGTCCTCCTGCGATGCCTTCATGAGCCTCTGTGAGGATCAATGGGTGCTCTGCCTCCATCATAGATATTCTTAGTATCTCATCAGGTTCCATCTTATATAGCTGACCAACTATTAGTGAAAAATCTGCAGCGCGCACCACTAGATGTTTCTTCTGGGAAATTGTATACTCACTTGGAGCCATTCCTGTTGACAAGAACTGGACTATGTCTGTGAAGTGGTCATCCATATTCCTAATGGAAAGCAACTGTGCATCTGGTAGTGTATCCTCTAGACTAGTGGGTTCTTTGCCATGTTCCAACCTCGACAGGTGGTCTGGTCCCTTGTTCATTCTTCCTAGCTTAACTATGATCTCAAAATCATATTCTTGAAACAGGAGAAGCCATTTGCATATTCTCCCCCCCAACACTGGCTTGTTGACTAGGTACTTCAGCGCGGAGTGATCATTAAACATTTTGAAGTGTCCTCCCAACAAGTAGTGGCGGAATTTTTGCAGCGCGTACACCATGGCTAATCCTTCTCTCTCTGTAGTAGTGTAATTGATTTTAGTTGCAGATAGCTTTCTGCTAGCAAACGATAATGGATGATCAATGCCCCCTTCTCTAGTTTGTGCCAGTACTGCTCCTAATGCAATAGAAGATGCATCAACATGGACATGAAATTCCTTGCTCCAATCTAGAAAGACCAGAATAGGCGTTGTAACCATCTTCTGTTTCAGTGTGTTGAAGTTCTACCGGCATTCGTCTGTCCAACCAAACTAACAGTCTTTCTTTAATAACTTTTCCATTGGTGCAGTAATCTGAGCATATCCTTTGATAAATTTCCTGTAGCCAGTGTGTCCTAGCACAGTGCGCAGTTGTTTGACTGAAGTAGGAGGTGGAAAATCAACTATAATTACAATTTTTGATGGATCAACTAGTAATCCCTGCTGGCATATAATATGTCCTAATAGTACTCCAAATGGTGAGAAGAAGATGCACTTTAGATTTAAATCAATTTGACACTGCCTGCATTTGTCCAACATTAGTCTTAGACATTCAATATGATTTTTTAGCAAATTAAAAACAGTCCAATCATCAAAATAGGATTCTAAGAACTTATGCAAAAATTCTTTGAACGCTTCGACCACCATCCTAGAAAAGATGGTTGGGGCATTCTTCAGTCCAAATGGCATCACTGTGTATTGGTAGGATCCCCATTCTATGGAAAACGTAGTCTTATGACGATCCTCCTTGGCAATGCGGATCTGATGGTATCCTGAAAACCCATCTGTAAAAGAATATACTTCATGGCCTCCCACATTGTCTAATACTTCATCTTTGAATGGTGTAGGGAAGGGGTCATGCAAACATGCATCGTTCAGCTTTCTGAGGTCCACACATATTTTGATCTCGCATGTCTTCTTGTCTTGTACCACCATAGGTCTGATCCACTCCAACTCTTCGATAGGTTCAATAATCCTTGCTTCTAACATTCTGTCGAGCTCAATCCTTACTTTTTCCTTGTATTTCAGGTTCAATCTGTAGGGTCTTTGCTTGACTGGATTTTCATCTGGTTTCAAAGGTATTCTCATCTCTCCCATAGGTCCTTTGATACCCTTCATATCAGTGAACTTGGTCAGAAACAAGACCTGATACTCGTGTAGTAATTCTATAATTTTTTCAATGGTAGCAACATCCTAGTAATCTCCGACATTGGCAAGCTTCAGTGTCTCCTCTGTCCTAATATTAACTTTCTTTATCTTGATCGACTGTCCAATGAATGGTAGCTCAACTCCTGGTCCTTCCACATTCCTGTAGCCTTCTGTCTCAACAATGTTTACCTTCCTCGAATCATTATCTTCATTGGCATTAATGTTGTAACAGCCCTGTAGTTTCTAGAATGGTGCAGTCCATTTGTCCTCTTCTTGCTCCAAAGGGAGGCTAGATGCCTCCTTAAATACTTTCTGCCTCACAATCTATAGTGCTTGATCTACTGAAGGAAATTCACTTTCAAATAAAAAGGTGGTTACAAAATTCTAGATCATACCTTCCCAATCTGAAGTGACGAGGCCCAGCTCCGCTTGAAGGTACCAGTTGATAGGAATCGCTTCCAACATGTTAATGAATCTGTGTACCTATTGTTCTCAGGGAATGTCACTCCAGGCCTCTTTGCAACTTCGTACATGTTCCTTTGGGTAGCTTCGACCTGTGTACCTCACTTCACAACTTCCTACTTGTGTTGAGAACTGCGCTATCATCAATGCTTGACATTGTGTCCAGTCTGTAATATTTATTTTGTGCGTTCCCCACCATCTTGATGGTGTAGCTTTCAGGGCCTCATCCATAGCCAACAACCTTTGTTGTGCTGGTACGATTGTTTCAAAGTCCATCAAGAAGGATTCTAAAGGATTCAGACCATCAAAGGTAAGTAAGTTACTTATTATTGTACCAATGCAACGAATTTCTCTAGTCAGACGAGAACATCTCCTTGTGGATACTTCATATATCTGGTTCTGCCAATTCTCCAGCGCTTCTTCTAAATCTGATGAACACACGCTTTCACTTTGCCAGCTTAGATTCCCATCAACAGTAGGGTTGATATAATCCTACTGTCTGACTGTTAATTTATAGATGTTTTCCATCTCATATCCGTGGTCTTCTTCTCTGATGGGTTATGTATATCGCATACCTTCATTTGGATCTAAGGGTGTAATGACCCTAAGGCCAGCTCTTTCAAATGTCATGCATCTTTTCTTTAAATCAACAATAGTAGAATTGTCAAAGGCCCAATCAATGCCTAGCAATGCAGGGTAAGGGCAACTATCATCAACAATTTCAAGTACCTCAAAATCTGCAAAGGTCCTAACTCCGTCGATGTCCATAGGGACATGCTCTAATCGTCCAAATGGGACGATAGCTCGCTGATTATCCATGCAAAGCCTAATAGGGGAATATATTAGCTTGGCTTTTCCCATCAGTGCCCAAGTTTGCTTCGTCATGATGTTGACCTCCAACCCTAAGTCGAGGACCACATAGTCTATATCATACTCTCCTATTTCAGCATTCAGGTGTAATTCTTTATTTTCCCTTCTCCTTTTTCCAATTTGGTGCATTTCCCTATTTAGTAAGGGGTCTATCTTTCCTAGCTCATACTGCTTGATTAAAAATTAACACAAGTGCACAAAAATTCCATGAATTTGCTTACCTCTTTCCCTTCTGATGCAGACGGATCAAACGCCTGAGGCATGCCACATTCTTTGATTTCTGGTTGTCTCTTTGATGAAGACCCTTCATCTCCTCTGAACTCTTTTCTTGCCTCCTAAAATATCCGTCTTTCTTTCTTAGCATCGAATGTTGAGGTATTTTCTGTAGCTTTCCTGACTCCATGGTCATCTTCAGTCTTTCCTTGGGCTACTTTGTCTTCTCCTGTAGCAACGCCTCCTCGAGTGATAACAACAACTCTAGGGTCCACTCCGAGAGGTTCATCATATATCAGTTGCACTTTTAGGTTTTGCTGAGGTCCTCGTCTTTCCTGAAGCTTAGCTAGTAGCAAGGGGCAGTCCTTGATGACATGCTCGAAGGAGTTGCAATAACTGCAGGTTGTGCAAGGATTCTGACAATCCCTTGCCAAGTGTCCTGGCTGCGTGTAGTTATAACAAATTATTTGTCCTCGAACTCATCCCATACCTCGTCCTCGTCCTCATCCTCTGTATCCACATGGAGGATTGAAGTTTCCTCTCCCTGGAGAGTTGTACTACATAGTGTTTCCATCTTTCTGTACTTTGCCTTGAATCTTGGATATGTCTCTTGACCTCTCATGCATGAGATCGTAAGCTATTCGATCTTGATCCTCGTGCCCTACTGATTTACAGAATGTGAAGTACAATTTTGTGGGTGTCTGAACATACTTTTGCATATAATAGCACTCACCTGGGCGATGCCTATTTCTGCACACATCACACCAGGGCAGGTTAACTTGCTTCAAGGGGCTCGACACTCCTGAGGCCAAATACTCATGGAATAAGGGACAATGTTCCTTATCATGACCTTCTGATCTGCATCTCACACACTAGACATCTTCCCTTTTGTCTTTTCCCTTATCCTTCTTCATATCCTCGACCTGCAGAGACAAACTGGTTAGCTAACTCAAGATCTAGCTCATGCCTGAGCTCGATTCTCCCATAGGTGCTGATTCAAGCTTCATGGCGATTTCCAAATCTTTTGCCTGCGATGCAATCTTTTGTTGCATCAGAGGGACTTTGATGTGTGGTAACAGTGCAACGATGAACCATTATTTGTTCTGTTCATTGGGGATCTAAAAAGTTAATCGGTCTATTAGGGTATTGAATCTCTGGTCGAACTCCCAAACAGGTTTTTCTACCTTTTGTTTGATCTCTTTTAGCTCTGTAATACATTGTGACTCTGACTTAGGTTTCTTAAACTCTGTAATCAACGCATTCTTGATCTCGTTCAGTGGCTTAGGTTGCACCAGTCCGTGAACAATTTTCATGTACCAACTTAGTGCGCGGTCCCTTAGCATAGTGTTGAACTGGGTTCTCTTGATGGCTTCGTCGATGATTCTTTTAATATTCCATACGACATCACATAGAAATCAATGCTGATCTGGATCTTCAAATCCATCTCCTCTAAATATAGGTAGCCTCTTTTCATCTGCCATAGAGCTGACTAGGCTTCTTGTCTGAGTAGATGCTGAGCTACCAGTAACAATGCTCTGAGGGCTCTGGTGGTTCTAACTATTCTAATTGCTAGGTATTGTTGAGACAATAGGAGGATTAATGTTACTCACTTCAGTAGTCCGCGCAGTTCCTGAGGATTCTGGTTCTCTTTGGCAAAGTTCTTCAACTTCCCCTTCTTCTGCTTTGGTGGGCTCTGAATGTTCTTCGTCAGTTAGATCTACTTCTGCTCCACTGTAGAAACCCTCTTCTCTGTAGTTTTTCTTAAACAAGTTCTCAAGGTGAATCCCTCGGAATACTTTCCCACTGCGCGTATGTCCTGCTTCTGTGTCGCTGCAGCTGTTCGAGATCTTGAACATTAGCCTTTTCAGGTCCAACCAATCTATTGTATCTTCAAGATGTGGTTTTCATGCAAGAGCATCTTGACTCTCAGCTTCAGAAAGTGAAATAATTTTCCTTTGGGTCCTTTGAAAAAGTGTCTCTTGGCTTGGCTATATGATTCTGTTCTGTCAATAGCAAACTCGGTGATATACCCTCCAATGGTACTATCAAACCAATGATCTACTGCTCTGGATACAGTGTTGTCAACTCTCTTGACCTTCTGGATCAGTGCTGGTGTCCAAATCATAGGAGGTCTAGATCTAATCTCAAACTGGGTATCGGCTAACCTAGCCAACCATTCAAACAACTCCTGGTGGATCCCCCTAAAGAAGATCTCGTGAATGTCGGTGAAGATGTATCTTTGCAGCCAATCTTCAGTACTCAGTTTAGGGTTCTTGTTCTGGGCTTCAGTGAAGTCCCTCTCTTGATCCTCTATCCACTTTTGAATCTCTGTCTTTGATGGGAACCACCTTGACATTCCCTTGAAAAGATTCCTATCCTGGCAATAGAACCATTTGTTGGCACAGGGGAAGACCCAGGGTTCACTCCAAGAGCGCACCAACAAGCCCTAGCTACTGGCCCTTTTGGCAACACCTGCAAAGCAAATGTAGTCTCACCTGAAGCAGCTAAGAGGGGGCTTGCAGGACATAGATGTTTACAACCAGGGGAAGATCAAGTGGAACTAATACAACAACAAGGCAACAATCATATATCTCTTATCAACTAGATCTACTCCACGTAACTCTAAATCAGATCTAACACAATAATGCAAATAACATTATAACAATGACAGAGATCGAAGCATAAATCACACATACGACACAAAATATACGTGGTTCACCCTCTCTCTAGGGCTACGTCCACAGAACTGTGCTTATGATATATTAAGGTAAAGCTTACAGTTCTGATCTGCGCTCTTAGTCAGCAGTTCTTCTCTCTTCTTTTCTCTATCTCCCACCTTCCTACGCACCCAACTGCAGGACTTGATCTTCGCACCTAGCTGAAGATATTACAATACCAAAAGGCTCTCACTCTCAACACTCCTCTCTCTCACTGTACAATAATCTCTCAACCAACAACAATAAATACCCAACACTAGTACCGACAACTACTAACTACTAACCCCACCTAGGTCCTCTTGACCTTTATTTATACATTATAGTCCCTCACCAACAACCTTAGGTCAAAACCTAGGTGTCAAAACCCTAATTACCCAAAACCCTAGGTGTCTAAAACCCTAGGTCAACTTGACCCGCCTTTTCAGGGCTTCGCCAGCCTGTCTTTCCTCCCTTCTCACGCGGTGCTCCAAAGCATCCAATGGTGGCTTTCTCTGCTTGCTGAGTTTTCCTCGATCCATCTTCCTTGCTGATCTGTCATCCTTGATCTCCTCATCCAATGGCTTGCATTTCCATACTTCGCTTCGACTTTTTTCTCTCTTGCTTATTTCGACCCAGTGACAGTCACTATGTCTCCCGCACAGTTCACGTTTGACCTTTTCTTCCTCCATATTCAGTTCCTTCCATAACCAAGGGCCAACAAAACACATTAAGACAATCACAAAGCAAGACAACACATCATTTACGTGGTTCAGTCCCACCCCGGGTCTACGTCCACCAATTATTCTTCTCTATTGTCTTCAGTCAATCGGTTACAAGCACAAAGCCATCAAAACCCTTACTCCGCACAGGACAAAAGATCTACATAGCTCGCTAGATCCTTCTTCCTTACATTACAACACTAAGCCTTCTATAGTCTTGCACAAGGTCTTGCACTCAACTCTGCAAGTCTTACACATAATGCACAAAGCCCTGATCACACAGATCCAACTCTTGGCACTTAGCCTACATCACATAGATATACTATTCGACTATTCGACTCTTTCTTACATTAATTATCCTTCTATTTATACATACAAAATAGGCCTAAACATGGGTAAACCCATGGGCTGACATCCCATTCCCGTTACATATTACCCAAAACCCAAAAAGGATCCAAAAGTGGGCTGAGATCCTGTGATCTCTACTTCGTCTTGCACTCGTCCTTTGACAGGCGATCGAAGTCCCAAAATAGGTCAACATGACCAAGAAACTCCCAAAACTTGGTCAAGGGCCAACAGGCCCCCAACACTCACCTGTGACTCATCCTGAGTCACTCTGGTCTGCCTAGTTCTGCCTCAAACGCCTCGAGCTTGGCCCAAGTTGCTTCGACTTGCTGCTTTGCTGTGGCCTCTTGTTTAGTGAACTTCTGGATCACTGCGTCGTTCACTGGCCCTTCTAGGTATTGTTCTACTGTGTTAACGACCTATTCTAGCTCTGCTCCTCGGCTTTAAACCTCTGTAAAC
>JASDQU010394918.1:0-10189 GCA_032191745.1 Picea mariana | reverse complement strand
TTATTATCTAGTGTGTTCCTCTTTTCCTTGGGAACATGCAAAAATGCATCACAACCAATTACTTTGAGATGTGTAAACGAAGGCTTCTTACAAAACCATACCTCATGTGGAGTCAAGTCGAATAGCACTAATGAAAAAGACCTATTTACCAAATATTTTGTAGAGTCAACTACCTTTGCCTAGAATTTTTGTGTGATCCCAACACCACTGAGCATGCTCCTTGCCTTATCCATCAACGTCTTGTTTATTCTTTCAACAAATCCATTTTTTTGTGGGGTATATGGTGTGGTATTTTGGCGTGCTATGCCACACTACTTGCAAAACTATGCAAAATCCTTTTCACATAATTCTCTTCCATTGTCATTTCTCAACACGTTGATCTTCTTATCTATTTGGTTTTCTACAAGAGATTTAAACTCTTTGAATTTATCGAAAACCTTTGATTTCTTCCCCAAGAAATATATCCACGTATTCCTAAAAAAATCATCTATGAAGGAAACATAATACAAAGATCCTCCTAGTGAAGGGACCAATACAGACCCAAACACGTCATTATGTATCAATTTCAGAATCTTTTTTTCCCTTGTCACCATGGATGGGAATCTAACCCAATTTTATTTTCCATATATTAAATGTTCACAAAAATTGACTTCCAAATTATAATCAGAAAAACCTTCAACCATACCTTTTTTATGCATAGCTAGAAGTGTCTTTTCACCAATGTGTCCCATCCTCTAGTGCCATAACATGGTCAGATCGACTTGACGAAGAACAATCAAGTTAGTTTACATAGACTTAGCCTGAGTTGAGTTGAATCGAGTCAACTTCGGCAACAACAGTGTTGTTGCATCCAATCGAGTCGACATTCCCTAACAAATTGTATAGGGTTCCAATCCGAACTCCTTGCATTAATACCATCTGTAAATTCTAACCTTGTACAATATCTACTGCAAACCGATATTCAGAAAAGAACAGAAAAGATACAATGGCAAATACAAACATTACACAGAGATTTTTCACCTGGAAACCCAAACTGGAAAAACCAGCATATATTATATTGATACACATTGTGTTACATTGTTTACAATACAATATACATATAGGAGCCAGCGGCATCCAAAACCCTAACCCAATGACCTGGATTAGTCCAAAACCCTAATTCCTTAACCGGAAATAGAAAACCATCAGCAAAAACCATGTGCCGAAAACCACCTAATATCATGTGGTCCCGGAAATATGTCGGCCCGAAACCGGCGAAAATATGTCGGCCCAAAAAAAAATTTCGGGGGCGCTGTCCCCAAACCCCCGCGCGGGGGGCTCCGCCCCCCTGCACTCCCCGAGGGGGGGCCTAGCGGCCCCCCCTCTTACCCCCCTGCGCGCCCGGCGCAGGCGCTCAGACACTACTACTCGTGCAAAGAATATAACACATACCCAACACCATCGCTCCCCTAACCATTTTGCATGTATCCTTCTAAAATAGAGTGTGCATTCCTATATTTCTCATTTTTCTGACAAATATAAGATTTATTGTCAAACCTAGAATATGTAGCACACTTGGAAGAATCCTTCTCCTCCCATCTTGCAGTATCAATCTGACTCTTCCTCTTCCAATAATTTTGGTTGTCAAGTCATAACCAAAGAACACATCTCCCCTTTCATATCTCTCATATTCATAGAACCACTATCTATGAGGTGTCATATGGAAGGATGCACCTGAGTCGATCAACCAAACATCATGATTTGACTATGTACTAGTCGACGCCAGATACGCATTGCCTCCTTTATCTGAAGTAGTCTTTCTCTCAATCGACTGCTTCTTTTCGGATCTTGGACTGATCTCAATCGCTTTTGACTTGCAGTATCTTTTTTAGTGCCCAAATCTACCACATTTACATCATCTTCTCATCGACTGAACCAAGGATTTAGATCTACCCTTCAACTTAGACTTTCTACAAGATAATTTTTCCTTATCTCTGTTGATTGATCAACCTCTCACCATCAAGGCATCCTTGGTCGATCCGTCCATGTTCTTTCGTCTCATTTCTTCTGATAGTAGATATTAAACCATGTATTCAAATGTTAATGTGGTTGAATTAGTCCATATATCCATGACTAAGCTATCTCAGGCATCTGGCAAAGAACATATCATGCTTATACACTTCTCCTCCTTAGTGATTTTAATATCCATAGACAATAATCGACTTATTACAGTATTGAATGCATTCGGGAGCTCTATTATCGAGCTCTCATCACTCATCTTCAAAGGATACAATTTCTTCCACAGGAACAATTTTTTTACCAGGGATTTCGAATCGTACAAGCTTCCCAACTTGTCACACAATTTCTTTGTTGAGTCTTCACTCGATACATTTAGCAACACCGAATTTGCAAGACAAAGTCGAATTGTACTCCTTTCTCTTCTCTCAATTTTATGCCATTCTTCCATCAACATACTCATCAGAATGGTTCCCGAGCTTACAACTACCCATTGTTCTCAATCTATAAGGAGATCTTCAATTTTAAGCTTCCATGGCTCAAAATTTTGGCCATTGAGTTTTTCGATCCTTATTCTCAAATTGCTTGCCATTCTTTCAAGCACAACTTCAAGGATCATTGACTTACGACTCCCACTGGACCTAGGTTTAGCTCATATCCAAGATCTAATACCACTTGTAATAGAATGACTCAGATAGGCTCCAATACCACTCGTAAGGAAATACACACCCAAGCAAAACCAACCAAGAAAGAGAAGACATATTTAAACAAGAAATGAATGACAATCACACTCATAATACAGAGAGATTTTACCATGGAAATCCAAAACTGGGAAAACCAGCATTCCTTGAGCATTTTTCTCTCTTGTTGTCTTATTCATTCATTGAATAAAGAGTTACATGACTAACCTTGGTCTGCAGCTAAGACATAATCGCCATCATATTTTCTTTCTTTAAACAAGAACAACCTGCAACCAATTCAGCTTGCATCTACATGACCTTCAACATTAGCATTAACATCATCTTATTACAATTACAACACATCTTATTTGTAGACTTTATGACATGAAAATCCCTAAATCATGGCGCCCAAAAATAGTTATAGATCCATGTAGATGATTAACTGCAATCCCGTGAATCTCGTGATTATGTTACAACTGATTACTAGTCGACTACCCAGTCGATCTTCAATTGGTTGCCACTTGACCTTCTATCGGCTTACCTTCAACTTTCCAATAAATCACTTTGACCAACTTAACCATGCAATCGACTTGACTCATTATTTAACTTATCACCCAATCAATCCACCTCAACTAGACAATCGAATCGAATGATTATTCTTTCACTACAAAAAAAACTATAACAACTCAACAATTTTCATCACAACCCACCTTATTCTCCTCTCAAGTTAACAATAAACATCCCATCATGCTTTATGAAATGCATTACAGAGTAATATATGTACCATCCATACACTGTCATATATAACATGTTATTCTCCTCTCAAGTTAACAATAAACATCCCATCATGCTTTATGAAATGCATTACAGAGTAATATATGTACCATCCATACACTGTCATATATAACATGTGACAATATATATAGTAACGTGTAATACATTTAATAAAGCATTACTTGGTGCATCACACATGGCAATGACAAGAATAAGCTTTAAGATTGCATGCATTGATTTGACCACACTTAATACAGTGCATATACTATCGTGCAATGCATCTAATAAGAATTGTTCAGTGCTCATTGTTAACCCACTCTCATGCATGGCACTAACAAGAATCAGATTTAAGATTACACTCATTGATTTGAGTGCATGAAACTATTGGTTATGTTTTTTATTTTATTTTTATTTATTACGTAATTACTTGTATGAGATTATGTTTATTTATTTATTTTTAAAATAAATAAAACTATTTTATTGTTATTAGGAGACATATTTTATTATTCAATATCAAGGAAACGTGTTACTAAAGTAAATTTGTAACTATAAGTCAATCTAGAAGGTAAGTTGTAACTATAAGTCAAAATGAAGAGTGACTTACATTCCTAAAATTGTTATATATTTTATAAATAATTTATATTTTTTTTTTATAGATTTTGAATTGAAAAATAGTATTTTTTTTTTAATAAATTATAATATTAATAATATTAATAAATTACAAATTTTGAATCGTAAATGTTTGTAGTTTCTTTTTATTAAATAAAGAATAAATGTTTGTAGTTTTTTTTTATTAGAAATTTTTCTCATCTAAATTTTTATATTCATTTTTATTTAAGATTGTTTTTTTCTTTTCAAATTACTTTATATTTAAAATATAAAAAGAAATGTGTTATTGACTTTTAAATATTATTCTAGATTCATATTAATCTCAGATTTATTAAACGTCAAGAGGGATCAAATTTTTCGAGGTGTAAAACTTGAGTGAAAGGTTTGCATCTTGAGAGATTTTATCTCTCTCGACACTTGATCGATTAGGGGTTAAGATGGATCTAGGTTGGTTTCAGTTGTGGGTGGTCACACAAATCTTGTAGATTATCAACATTATGTATTTGTATATTCCTAAGATTAATCTAATTATTTGAAATTTATTCACGTTCCTCAATTGGTTGAAAGTATAGAGAGTATTATCGAGAAGGATCAATGTCAATATATCTTCTTCAATTTTTATTATAGTGACACAATTTATAGATGATCAACATTATGTATATGTATATGTCTAAGTTGAATCTGATCATTTTAAATCCTCTCAGTTTGCACAGTTTGTTGAGAAATAGAGAGTATTCTTCATAAGTATACTTCAAGAATTACATGAGGAATAAGTTGAATAGAAATAAAGTAACAATGTTGCATGATGAAAAATGTGAATAATAAGAATGTAATCAAGTACAAATAGTTTACATTGTGATCAATCTCAATATATCTTATTTTTCTTTTCTTATAGTCACACCTGCTAGTTTTTCCATCTTTTGATATCGATCATATGAAAAGGGAGGTTGAAATCATAGACCATTCAAATATTTAACTCGAGATATTACAGTAAACAACATATCTTGTCTCTCTTGCTTCTCAATATTAATAGTAGCTTTCTCCAACATCAATCCTTGTCACTTATGGATTGTTAATCCCCAAACGAGTTTTATAGGAAGTTATTTTTAGTACCTCAATAGGTGTAATTGGAACTTTTTGAAGGAACGATTCATCCAATGGAACTCCCACATAATTATCAAATCTTACTAAAGCATGTGTGGGTGGTTCTAGGGGTAAAATTCCAAGGTTATACACAATCTGTTCTACAACTCCAAGAGCACCATTGGCGAGTTCTACATCAGTCCATATGTTTGATGTAAGCATCACCCTAGCTAAAACTGTGATAAGTGACTCAAGTTCCAAGTCTTCCTCATCTATGTCCATAGAGTAGTTGATTTTTCCTCTTGTAGGAACACTGACGGAAATGGGACAATTTAGGTTTCTTAGACAATAGTTATTATGATTTTGTACATCATCGTTTGTTGCAAACAAATGTGTTTCCTTGTAAAAAGACTTTTTTGTGGAAGTATCCCAAATCACCAACAAAATTTGTGTTCCAATTATGCATTAGAAATCAATGCAACACACACCAAATCTAATGTTGAAACACTAAGAGTAATGCATGTACACTAAAATCAATGAATGTAGTTCATATAAATACCACAATGTACAATTAAAGTCAATTTAAAATTGGCAGACACTGAAATCAATGCATCTCGTTAATCTAATTACACTTAAACTAATGCATCTACTATAACCTATATTAACTTGCATCTACTTCAAAGTAAGTTGTTTTTTATTACCTCTTTCAAAAGGTGTAATAGGAACTATTTGAGGGAATGATTCATTTGATGAAACTCCCACATAATTATCAAATATTACTAATTTAAACATATGTGGGTGGTTATGTGATGCTTCTAGCGGTAAAACTCCAAGGTTACATGCAATTTGTTCTACAACTCTAAGAGCACCATTGATGAGTCCTGCCTCAGTCCATATGTTCGATGTAAGCATCATCCTAGCTCCAACTGCGATAAGTAACCCAAGGTCCAAGTCTTACTCATATGTTTCCATAGAGTAGTTGGTGTGTCCTCTTATAGCAACACTGGCTACAATGGGACAGTTTAGGTTTCTTAAACAATGCTTATTATGATTTTGTACATCATCATTTGTTACAAAAAAATGTATTGCCTTATCAAAGGACTCTTTTGTGGAAGCATCCAAGGAAGTATCCCAAATCACTAACAAAATTTGTGTTCCAACTATGAATTGGAAATCAATGCAACACACACCAAATCTAATTGTTGAAACACTAAAAGAAATGAATGTAGTTCATATAAATACCCCAATATACAATTAAAGTCAATCTAAATTTAACATACACTTAAATCAATGCATCTCGTTAATCTAATTACACTAAAATCAATGCATCTACTTCAACCTATATTAACCTACATGATATGTCACCCTACTTTAGTCAACCAAATTTCTACACATGGATTAGAAATTGACATGTACACTAAAATCAATGCATCTGGTTAATATAATTACATGAAAACACACACCAAATATAATGTTGAAACACTAAAAGCAATGCATGTACATGGAAATGAATGCATGTAGTTCATATAAATACCACAATATACAATTAAAGTCAATTTAAAATTGGCATACACTGAAATCAATACATCTTGTTAATCTAATTACACTAAAATGGATGCATCTACTTAAACCTATATTAACCTACATGATATGTTACCCTACTTTAGTCAAAACAAATATTATCATACCCAGTGACATAGATTAATACATAAAAAGTTGTGTGAATGCAAAATTGTAAAATCCAACATAGTTTTTTTTGTAGACACCCTTTCTACATGAGAAGTACATTTTCTCACTCCCTAATTATGAATAGATGTTCCAATCCTATTGCTTCTCCCCTTAACATAAAATATATTTTTTAACGAACATCACTCATTGGGCAAGCTACATTTCTCTCAATTTCTAGCTATTTCTACTAACAATACCCAAAAGCTTCATATTTTGATATTAAAACTGAGCTCATAATATTTTTCCCTATGAATGCTTCTATTTGTTAAGTTCAGACACAAGTGCTTTTATTTTTCCATGATTTACAAACCATGTCTTACTCATTTTCCCTCTATGTTGCTCAACTTCAAATGTTAATTGACTAACAACATAATTCCTCTTTTATTTATCAGAATTTAGAAGATCAAGGTCATGATTCTCACGGAAATTGTTGAAGGAAAAAGGAATTTTATTCTTTAAAGTCGAAATCCTGCATTTTTCAAATAACTCCTCCCATCCATGATAATGAAAAACCTCAATTTATACCTAGCTTAAATAGGAAAAACATCAACTTGTCATTATTAAACCTTTAACTATGTTTTTAATCTCTGTGTAAAACATACTTACTTCTCGATAGTTTGTTATGCTATGCTAGTGATAACAATTTTTAATTTTTCAAATGCTACTTTTTTTTCTCAATAAAATAACCAAATTTATTGGAGAAGAAAGAGCCATTTCTGGAAGTAGCACATATCCATTTTCCAAATTGTTCATGTCATTGCTTCCCTCATTTCCATCAGAGAGAGCTCTAGCATGAATAATCAAATTTGGAGTAAACTTAAACACTCTAGGACCATGCGATCCCGATGCCTTGGAGAAAAAAAAATCAACTCCTTGGCATCTTCGCTCATCACTCATTGTGAAAGCTACATTTCTCTCAATTTCTACCAATTTCTTTTGACAATACCTTAAAGCTTCATCTCTTGACAATAAAACAGATCTCGTACAAATTTTCCCTATGAAATCATCTATTTATTAAGTTTAGATCCAAATGTTTTTATCTTTCCATGATTTACAAACCATTTCTTACTCATTTTCCGTCGACATTCCTCAACTTCAAATGTTAATTGACTAAGAACAAACTTGCTCTTTTATTCAGATTTCAGAAGACCGAGATCATGGTTCTCACAACAATTGTTGAAGAAAAAATGCATTGTATTCTTTAAAGTCAAAATCCTGCATTTTTCAAATAACTCCTCCCATCCATGATAATAGAAAAGCTCAATTTATACCTAACTTAAATAGGGAAAACATCAACTTACCATTATTAAACCTTTAACTCTATTTTTAATCTCCGCGTAAGACATACTTACTTCCTAATAGTTGTGTTATGCTATGATAGTGAAAACATTTTTTAATCTTCTGAGTGTTACTTTTTTTTCTCAATAAAAATAACCAACCTTACCTGAGAATAAAGAGCGATTTTCAAAAACAACGCATATCCATTTTCCAAATTGTTAATGCCATTGCTTCCCTCATTTCGATTGAAGAGAGCTCTGGCATGAATAAACTAATTTGGAGTAACGTTAAACACTCTAGGATTATGTGGTCCTGACACCTTGGAGAAAACAAAGTTGGCTCATTGGCATCTTCACAGTACCAGTCATCGACTCTTCACAAAAGGTCGGTTTTGTGCACACAATTTCTCACTGAAGAAGCTCTAATTTGAATGGATGAAAATATATATTCTTTGATATATGTGTGTTTAATGGAGCCGATGTATGTGTGATGTTCAAAGTGTAATTGAGCCGACTTATATTTTTTTATTATTTTTTAATGTAACATTGTGTGCATACGTGACAACATCTCCTCCATATTAAACTATAAAATGCCTCCAAATGCAAGAAATCAATATTAAATCATGTTCCACATTCCAAAAAAATGGATTTTGCTAAAAGAATAAATTCACTTTAATATTACTTACTTTTCTCCATCTTAAATATTAAGAGATACTACTCCTTTTTGTTTTTTAATTCTTTAATATTGTTTACTTCTCAATTTTAATATTACTCATTATTATTTTTTAATAATTTTACTAAATTTAATTTTAAATTTTGTATCTTTAATTTTTTATTTTTTCAATTTATTTTAAACTTATATATATATATATAAGTTTGTATTTCCTTAAAGTATTTTCAAAACAATATGCACAACCAAACTTGCCACCTATTCGGTTATACATATGGAATCCATAACAAGTGGCGCTTTGTCAAATGTTTGCTTAAGTCTGATACAAGATGAACTTCCTACACTTCTCAACAGTCTATCTATAGCCATGGTTGTTCTAAATAGAGAAACAACATAACAGAAAAGGAAATTACACTTTAGGCGAACCTGAATTGTCATCATCCTTGGTTGTTCGGAGACTGAACATGAAGGGCTGATAGTATGTTGGGCACATGTTCTTAGCTGGATCGCTTGATAGGGCGTCGAAAAGAACATCCAGCCGCCAAGAGAGGGTCATTTGGTGGTGAAGCTGCTCTGCGACATCTCATCGCATATCAAAAATTAATTGCAAACGATCCTCTGAGAAGCACCACATTCTGGGAAAATACGGGACAAAATCTACCAGTGGTGGAGAGTCCCCAATTGACTGAACCACTTCTTCCTCGATTGGGCAGTCACCCAGGTCTGTGGCAAAGTCACCTTCTAGGGGAAGATGACCAGAAGTAAGGGATGGAGTCAAAATATTTGAACCAGAGAAGAGAAAGAAGTATGTGTGTTACAGGGGAGGAACCTGAGGGATTTCTTCCTCAACATAAGTCATGGACTGGTCGTCCTCCATCCAGTTTTGGGAGGAGCCTAGTGAGAAGTTCAAAGGGGGGTCAACAGGGTGATCTTGAACAATGGGGAGCGGAATTGGTTCGGCAGAAGGTCCAAGATGGCGATGTCGAGCAACGAAGTTGTAATAGTTCGGTCCTCTCTTGGGATTTCCCCTTTCTTTGGGCATTGGAAAAGCTGGGGCATAGAAGGAAATTGGGAGGGGGAGAGGACGCCTAGAGGAGGAAAAACTAGAGTGGGAGAGATACACCTGAGTTGGAATCTGAGCAACAACCAGAACAATGAAACAATTGGCAATGTTTACCTTCATGTTTGCGACCTCCTTGATATGAGAGTGCTCCATTAAAATTGAGTTGACAACAGGCAGGCGATTTGTACCATGCTCGACAAGTTCTAGCTCGCACTTTGAGGGCGTCATTAACTCAAGCTTCCCACACATGTGCATCAACGTTCCCTTCACTTGCAGGCAATTCATGCGGAATGGACAAAGTGGGGAATGA
>JASDQU010394917.1:758-10860 GCA_032191745.1 Picea mariana | reverse complement strand
TGTAACAGAGATGTGGCGGCTACACACATTCTCCTGATCCCATTACAATGATACCTCCAAGCCTTTCTTATCATCAAGAAATAATAGGAAAACCCTAGACATCCAAAGCCCTAACCCTAGGAGATGAAGCGCCAAAGTCATATGGGCCCTGATGGGGTAAGTTGTACATCAACTTCCCGGGGTCGTAACTTTTGCATACGATGTCCATTTTAGGTGCACTATATCCCATTGGAAAGTTATATCTGAGGAATACACATGTCGTCACACACTATCTTTGTCTACAATGTGATTTTGGCGAGCCCCAAAAACGTTGTTTAGGGCCTCAAAACAATCCTGAAAGTTTAGGACCCGAAAAGCAATATAACAACTGCTAAGATGAAAATTGTATGTGAGCCAGTGGGAAGAGGTGGGTGGCCATCGATATCCACCTGGATCAGTGAAAGGCCAAGGACTATGCAAACTTCCAGCTGAATCAATAGATGACAGAGCAAGTGAAGACAGACTTTATCAAGATCAGAGCCTATTTGAGAATGAAGTCTGTTATATCCCTGTTAACACTGATCAATGGTATTATGAAATGAAGTATTATTTAACCCATGGCTCAAACCCACATTACATGTAACCTAATAAGAAGAGGGATCTTAGGCTCAAATCAACTCAATATCACCTCACCCAAGGAATATTATTTAGAAATAATTATGATGGTTTTTTCTTAATATGTCTTGAAAAGGATGATGCATATCAAGTTTTTTCCGAACTTCATGATGGTCCAACTGGAGGACACTTTGGAGGAGACAACACATCACATAAAATACTTAGATCTGGTTAGTATTGTCCTACCTTGTTTAAATATGCTCATGCATATTCCAAGAAATGTCAAGAATTCCAAAGGTCAGCTAGGAAAGAAAAGAATCCTACTTTTCCCCTTCAACTTGTTATAATTGAACACCCATTTCAACAATGGGGTTTAGATGTGATAGGGGAGATTAATCCTAAATATTCTCAATTGCACAAGTACATACTTAGTGCAAAAAATTGTTTCACTATATGTAGTGAATAAATACCTCTGAAGACTGTCAATGAAAATCAGGTGATATATTTCCTTGACTCTTTTATTATAGCTAGATTTGGTGTGCCATAGTCATTGGTTTTTGATAATGCCAAATATTTCTCTTCTATAAAATTGACAAAAATATGCATTTGAAAAGAACATTAAAATAAATTATTAAACAAATTGTTATCCTCAGGTCAATGGGTTGGTCGAATCTACAAATAAAAATCTAATTAAAATTATGAAGAGAACTGTAACAAAACACCAAAGGAACTGACATTTATCCCTCCCTAATGCTTTGTGGGCCGATAGAGTAACACCCAAATATTCTCTAGGAAATTATCCTTTCTTCCTTGTTTATGGAGAATAAACCATTTTACCTACACATAATTTCCTACCTTCATTGCAACTTTCCAAATTTGTCCAATATAAAGAATGCCCAATTATGCAACAAAGGTTGAACATGCTCCTTAATCTTGGATAAGAAAGGGGGAAATATAAAAGAAAATTAATGCAACACTAGGGAATAATCAAGAGATGGGTTTGACAAGTCATCTGTTGGAAATAAATACTTCCAAGAAGGTGATAGGGTCCTTAAATGGGATAAGGTCAATGAATTAAAAGGAGAACATACCAAGATTCAAAATCTATGGCTAGCCCATATCAAATCCATAAGAAAATTGGGTCAAGAATTTTTAATCTCAGGACATTGGAGGGAGACATGGGGGAGCTCTCTGTCAATGGAAAAATGTTCAAACAATACTTCTCCTAATCACCTTAGGTGATATATTATTTTACATAGTATGTTTCCTTTCCTTTTGAGTTTTGTAAATCCTTTTAGAATAGTGTTCCCCACTTCTATTTTCTATTTTCAAATTGTTTATTCACTAATTTTACAATAAATCCTCTATTGACCTGTTACATCACTCATGCACAAAATATAACATGTTGGGGATTGTGTTACCGAATGAAATACTTAGTTCATGTGTGAATGACTTTTCAGGTGTTCAAGAAGTGATAAATTTTCCTAGCATTTTGTTTGAAAACATTAGAGTATGGCGTGTGGTTATGTCAAATGGAAGCGATTCATTTTCTCTACTTTTTAAGATAACTCCATATTATGAATGAAACAAATCCATATATTCCAATTCATAGACTGTCTATATCTGTGTGATCACTCTCACACCTAGCTCATGGTCCTACAAGATAGAGAACAAGTGATAGCCTCAGATGTCTTCTGAATAATATTTGTGAGACTCCGCCTTATACACATGGATATAAAAATACCAAAACTTTTCTTGGACAAAGATCCATGAGGGTAAAATACTAACTGAGGCCAACATATCAAAGCAACTCTTGTATCAACCCACTTCCTAGACACTCATAATGCAAAATCACTATATATTCTCCAAATATGAAGGGTGAAATTTAAATCTTAAACAATAAGGAAGCTGGAAGCACCAAGATTGTGTGGGAAGTACAAGTAAACCCATCAGGACTATGGACGCTTGCTAGGAGTGGAGCTATGCTTGTATGATACCGAGGAAACATCGTTGGGGCTATGAATGCTCACTGGCAGTGAAGAAATGGCGAGAGAGAAGAGATGATGAACACACATTGGTCTATAAACAACCAAAATTATTCCTTTGTGGTGTCTATCTCCTCTAAGACTTCTGAACAAAATTAACTAAACCCCACCCCATCTTCTCTCATGAAAATTATTCTGAGGATCATCTAGGTTATATCACCTTCTCATCTTTCAGTAAAATATAGTGATGTGGGGTCCATGATACTAAACTTTTCGAAATATACAAAGACCAAAGTATATAATCTAGAGGTATATCTGGAACAAAGATAACTGGTTCTCCCAACAAATTTCCATTTGTTGTGACATCCACAACAACCTACTAAAATTATCTAGCTTAGAGGATTTCATTTGTAGACTACCTACTAAAATTTTAGCAAGTTACTTATAACTACAAACCTGACTAGATATTCATTCATAAAACTAATTTTCTATACACAATCTCCGAGGATGATCTAGGAAAATTTTGACCAACACAAAGCTCTTCAGATTACATCGATCATATGCTCCCTCTATAGATCCAGTTAAACCTTAAGCCCTTTTTGGAAATCCCCTCTACAATTATGTGAAATCCCCTCTACCCATATGACCATTGCTTAAAGGATGTTGGGCCTTTTTCATTGGAGTCATGCTATTTTATATCTTCCAATGACTCTCTCTGACGACGAAGTTGCCTTAACTCTGTCATCGAGAGAATGTAGTGTGTAAAAGTGGACCGCTGGTAAGTATGTTTTCCTGACCACACTTACCGACAATGATACCATATTTCATGTATGAGCCATCTACCTTTGTTTGTGGCCTCCTACCTCATGATGACATGTCAAAAGAAAATTATCCCACACAATTCTTCGTGAACCAATCATTGAAAGCATGTAAAAGTGGACCTTTCACATGATTATTTATTATATTTAAAGTACCTAGGATGCATTCGCTAATTCTTATATACTCCATGAAATCCTCTTTAATTAATGAACACTTTTCAAGGAAGACCCCTTTTATCGTCGAGAAAGATATTAGGCGCTCCATCCATGTCTTATGATGCCTCCTCTCGATAGAATCTTCCATCGACGCCTACTTCTTGATCTCGAGTTAAGTATGGAAAACCAGGGCTTTCACTTTTTACATACATGTTATAAGGGGATTAGCCCTTAAATATTTTGCAAACCAATCATCATATAACATACAAGGCGGGCCCCTAACAAAATGTTTCATTTTGATCCAACCAACCATAAACCTTTACTATGAATTATACATGTTAGGTGGCCTCATTCCATCAACACACATTTTTCTAAGAGTACCACCTCGTTTTCAAAGAGTGAAACAAAGTTTTCACCTACGTTATTCGTCGATCCCTTTCCGACAACATTACCCAAGATATAACATCAGGAGGTCACCTCATTGAAAAAACGTTGACTGTCTCCTTCATGTGATCCATCGCCTCATCTCAATCAATCCTACAGATGATGTTGTCACAACCCTTTAATCTAGATTCCCTTCATATGACAACTTTCCCCGACTGGTAAAGTAGAGTCATAGAAAAAATGATAAATGATACGTGTTATATGAATGAGTTAATACATAATGACCTTGTCAATTGAATGGGTTAACTACACCCCTTAACATAGTTCTTGAGGGGTAAACAAATGTTCTAAATTAAATCATCGTTGGAAGAATTTAAGTCCTCCAAATGTTTCAAAGTAATTGTCCTAATCAATATTCTCGACGACGACATGAGTAGAGAAACTATCTACACTCTTCTCAACCCCAAATATTCGACAACACGCCAACAGTAACAAACATAAATATTTCATCGAAGAATTAATGGAGGCTGGAGGAATATGAGTAGGCCAAAGCTATGCAAGTGATAAACTTGTGAAAGTGTAAGTTCTCATACTGTGATAGCCGAAAAAATTCAAATTACTCCAGAGCCTCAAGCATACGAGTATGTAAACTGCATATTATGGATTTAATGCTTCTTGTGACCAGTTGGAAGATAAAATAATTTCATTCTTATGTGTAATATTTTACCAAGGAAACAAGATGTACCATGCACAAACTAGAATAGTGAATAACTAAGCAGTTGTTGGGCCTACACCTATTATCAACTTGGAGTCTATCATAGTTACAAACACCAATTAATGGGAGATAATACTTCCCAAGGTACCACAAAATCTATCGTATATTCTAGAATGATGATTATCCATCTGACCACGAAGAGATAGATGCATATCGGAATATCAGAAGAAGTGGAATTCACACTCTGGCGGCATGCCCGATGATTTTCCCCTACAATGACGTTACACTGTGGTGTTTTACCCATCTCCATAAAGAGATGGCCACCATTATCAATGAGTCCAAATTTATGATCACTTCTCTAAAGCCCAAAGATATTAGAATCATGTACCAAACCCATGAACCTACAATATCATTAAACGAATCCTTTCTGGAGAAGTTCGTGGTAGATAATGAAGACTTCTAGGAACTAATAGAAAATTGATACAATGATGAGATAAGATGAGATAAGGAGGGAGAAATATATATCCTAGCTCTATATTTGAAGATACCATACAGGTTTCTAAACACAATGATCTATAGACTGTATGATGAATAAATCAACACACAGTTCATGATGGAATGGTTTCTGATGGGATATACGGTGGAAAATACAAGAAAAGTGTTAAACTAGGCGAACATGTTGGATTTCAACATTTTTAAAAGAGCTAAGGAAGCTACATGTATGAAAAAACCTAGATTTTATATGTCTACATATCTTATCGATGAAATTTTCTTTGCGCACCATTTCCCTTCTTTTGAATGGAGTTGGAATCCGAGTCAACCTCCGATTCATATCTGTTTCTCAGAATTGTGGGATGTAAATTACAAAGAATATTTTTACAACATCTGTGACTATTTCTATTCTCCTCTGTACAAGGTTATTTTCAGGATTTACCCACACAAGATATCTCAAGGGGCCATAAAAACCTTAAGAGATCTAGGGGATTGGTATGTAAAATAATATTATACTTATATCAGTGTGTATGGAAGTACTGGAATGCCACATCTCTTAGCCAAGTATATGTGCCTGGCAAGTTGTTAGCTAGAGGAATTGCATACCAACCAGTGGAAAAGGGGATCACAACATACTATCAGAGAAAAAAAAGAAATATTGGCCAAATTTCCCACTATACATAGGAAGATATACTATGTCCAACAAATCTAATACTGAGAAGGAAGCCAAAGCTCCGAGGGAAATATTTCTGTGCACAAGAATCCTAAAGGGGCATGATCCACACAATTTAGTGTATGACCATGTAAAATTTGTCAATTTCACACACCAAGTCATTCATGAAGTGAACTTCACAAAAGACCTATTCAAAGGGGATTTCTCTTTTGAAGAAGTATTACAAAGGCTGTAGGATGAACCAGGGAGGGAAAATATTTAAAAGGAACATGATGAAGAGAGGAATGCAGTGATGGAACAATTCAAAATGTTATTGAATAAGGAAAAGGATAAGTTGGAGGCTAAAGAAAGTGAACAAGCATGGAAATCTAAGGAAAGAGAAAATAAATCCAGAGAAGCAAAAGAAAGATATTAACAAAAAAAAAGGAAGATTTGGAAAAGAGGAACACCAATCAAGATGAAGCCCCGAAGAAAAATGGTGAAGTAAGAAAAAGGAACAGTGCAAAGGAAATTAAAGAAAAATAAGATATGGAGCTAGAATAGAAGAAAAGGGAAGATGAGGAAAAACACATAGTAGTTGCTAAAGAAGAAGGGAAAAGAAAGAAAGAAGAGAAAGACTCAGAGAAGGAAAATAAAAGAAAACATGATTATCTAAGTAGAGTCTCATAAAAAAATAGTGCAAGTATATTTACCATTCCTATTGAAGAGTGCACTCCTTTAGCAACCATCCCAAGAAATTTTTATTACACATATCAGGAACTAGGGTTGAATGATGTTGTAGTGGTTGTAGGTGAATATTATTATAGCCATAATACTAGGGATTTTGAGAGGAGAATAAATAAGAGAAAGAGGGAAGAATATGAACTCAATAATGAACCCTATGAGAGAAGAATCAAATGGAAGGTAGGCCCAAACCTAAAAGAAAATTCTATATATACGACATCAACCCTAAATGTATTTGCAGGTGCAAATGCTATGCCAATATATGAAATAGGAGAAGCATTGGATATATCTAGGGCCAGAGTAATTGAACTAGGAGAATCTTTAAACACAATAAAATAAAATCTATTTAGTGAGTTTAAAAAGGGGGTCGACGCAAAAAAACAACTTCACAAGGAAGAAATACAAAAGGAATTACAGATCCAGAAAGATAAATTAAATGTTGAGTTGGAGAAAATGGCTGGTGTAAATCAAAGATTGCATCAAGAAGAAATGTAATTTCTCAATCTTACACACTCAAAGGAAATGGAACAAATCAAGACCAAACATGCACAAGAGATAACAAGATTGCAAGTAGATCTCTTGGAGGTGAGAATTTACAATGAGAATCTAGAAGGAAGAGTCAGATAACTCGAGGAAGATAATAAGCTATTGGAGAAAACTGTAGAAGAGAACCAACAAGGAGCCTTGATCATATGAGCTATTAGAAAAGAAGCCATAGTTGATAATGAAGAGCTCATGAATGTGAAAAATAAATGATTTCATATATTAAATGAAGTTCAAAGAAGTAGACAAGACCAAATCAGACTTGGTAGTCAGTTGGAAGTCACAAGGAATAAATACCAAAAGGCTCAAAATTATTTTGAAAATATTACATATTGGCAAGATGTATATCGTGATACACCAAGTACCCTTCCAGTCTACACAACCAAAAAGGAGATCAAATACCAAGTCCTCTTTGATACTTCGAATCCCATCATAAATGATATTAAAATTACTCAAGAAACAATCAACAAGGCATGCGAAAGACTATGGAGTGCCTTTGACATCATACTTGAATAGATTGAAATGGATGTGATGGAAGAATTGAAGAAGAAACCCCAACTAAGTGGAAGATAGAAGATGTGGAAACTAGAAGAAATCCCAACAGACAAACTTTTGAATAAATCAAGGAAGTAAATAAAGAGGTACTAGAAGGAAATCCCATAAAACCAATCAAACTGACCTCACTAACCAAAGAATTCATTCAAAGAATAGAGAAAAGCCTAAAGGTGGAGGTGACAACCCATATTTGTGACAGTGAGATAGATCTGGAAAATAGACATGTGAGTAGAGGGGATGCAATCATGAAGGACTCTGAGCTCTAGAAGGTATATAGAGACAATATGCAACAATTGAATACCTCTTAATCATTGTATTTGTAATGGACTCTCTTTACTTTGATAATATGAAATTTTGTAAAGTCTCACTCAGGAATGAAAAATGAAATGTTATAACTGTCATCTGACACGATGACATTTATAGAATATGAACAACCTCCTCTTATTTTATAAAAGAGAGTGATGTGATGAAAGAAGCCTGAATTTTTCCCTTTGTAAATGAAAGATAATGTTTTTACTTTGGAATGGGTAAAGAGAAAAATGAATTTTGGAAATTTGTGATTTGGTGAATGTGTATGAGACTCTTCTTGGTGCATTTATCTTTTGCTTGAGTACTACAAAATTATGTTGTGTGAATTATTTATTCACTTTATTCTTGATGCTCATGTTGTCATATGTTTCCTTATGAGTACATATATGATGTTATAAATGCATTCTGCAACTAATTGTAAAAGTATCTGTAACATTTTTGTTCTCATCTATTATTGGAATACATGAATTATTTATGATCCTAATGGTATTATCATTAACTCTACTCATTTTTAATTAGCTTACTCCTTATTAGGATAGATTATAATAGTTTAGAATTTCATTTAAAATAGTAATATACAACATCAATTAATTTAGTCCTGTATTTTAATACATCTGAGAACATTATGTTCTCATATTCATATTTAGATAATATTTTAGAGCAGCAACTAGGCCCACATACTGGTCATAAATGCCATCCCAAATGAGAGTAGGTCTAATTGGGACCAACCCATTGGGCGTTCTCCCTTACCTACTTGACAGGCCATTTCAGACCTGTCAACGATGTCAAAGACAACGTGAGCATACAATATGTCCAAGGTAGATATTACAAACCTACAAATTTCCAAGACAAATATTGCAAGATGGATATTTTTGAAAGTATTATTTTTGGTCAATTTGGATACCCTATATTTGAAGGCATTTATAACCTACATAAATAGCTCAAATGAGACCATAAATTATATATTTGGAAAGATTATTCTAATCAATTTCTAATGGTATACGAAATTCCCTCTAACTCCCTAGGAATGAGGAGATATAATTTTTTTCATCCAACAACCCAACCAAAAAATTGAGGTCAACTCAACCAATCTTTACAGGTCAACCCAGAAAGTGGGGACATAATTACTATAAATATAGGATATATTTTCACATTTTTAGTGCAACCAAGAAAGAGAGATCAAATTTGAGGTGCGCTAAAGGTGTTGGGGTGTCTCTTTGGAATCTAGAGGTGTGTAAGAAAAATCTAAGGGAATTTCATTTGGTATTTCTTATTCTCAAGGTATGCTATGAGGTTGTAGTATTTTCGTGAGGTTGTGATGCTATCATGTGCACTTCTATGAGGTTGTGATGTTTCCATGAGTAGATGTTTCTATGAGTGGATTTTTTTATTAGTGGATGTTTCTGTGAATGGATTTTGTCATGAGTGGATGTCTCCATCAATGATTACATTCTGGGAATGATGTCAGGATTTTTTCCATGGTTTGAAGGATTTTCTATGGAATGCAACATGCAAGTTAAGTCATAGCTACTCTGTGTATGAAGATCTTGGATTGGTTTCTACACATATCTTATTGAGTTGGTGCTTAGTTGAGGAGATGGGTGTATCCAATAGGTTGGTGCCTACATCTTATCGATTTGGTGCTCAACTAAGGAGATTGATGTCTATAGTAGGTTGGTGACTAAAATATTTGTAACAATAGGTTTGTCTCTACAATATTTGTAATAGTAGGTTGGTGCCTACAAAAATTTATAAAAATAAGTTTTTGTGGTTTTCTCCCGCAAGGGTTTTCACGTTAAACTCTGTGCATTGTGATTTGATTTTATATGTGATCATTGTTTCTCAGTTAATGATTGATTGATGAATGGTTAAATAAAGTAAAAAGTATATTATTTTGATTCACTCCCCCTCCCCCCCTCTTAGTATAAACATAAGTTAAACACTCTCAATGCATTCTTGAAATATATCAAACATCCCATTTTTAATGAATACGACCTATTAAGAAGAATGAAGGGTTGTCATATCTTTTCAAAATTTGATTTAATGTCTGGATTTTGGCAAATATAGAAAAAATATGAAGATCGATTAAAAATAATATTTATTGTTCATATGGGACAATATTAATGGACTATTATGCCTTTGGGTATGAACCCCA